>JAABOM020007854.1:0-19932 GCA_011800125.2 Solanum clarkiae | reverse complement strand
TACTCCATTGCTAGAGGCCACCACAAACATGCCAAAGTAGGGTTTTAAGACCCTATTCATGAAACCCATAAACACAACTGGTGCATAAGCCTACCAAACAACACTACCAAAATTCAAAATGCTCATTCCTACTCTGAAGGACACTTAGGGGATGTCACCCACCCTCATCCACACTTGGGAACGAAACCCGAACCTCAAATCAACCTTAGAGAAGTGACTAACTCATTATAGTTGACCAAATAAATCGACCATCCCTACCTATCATATTAAAAACTTATGGGTCCCACACTCATCCAAAGCATGCTATGCAAGTACCACCCCAAGACCTCCAACACCTCAAACTAAGTCCAACCAAGATGACAAGACAAGACCTAATGTAATTCAAACCCAGATCAACACCTATAAACCTCCTAGCAACCATGCACTCAACAAAAAAGATAGATACCAAAGGTCCACACAACAACTTAAACACACATGAAGCCCCACTAACAACCAAAAGAATAGAGAAGAAGCAGTGGCACACCGGGCCTGACAATGCATGCATATCAAAGCCAAGGAAACTTCAACTTAGTGGTAATAGCATCGGGCACCTCATCCCATCATTAAGCCACTTGATTAATATGACCACCTCAATCCAAAGGTCGACCACCCTTAAACTTCCTTAGAACATATGGACAGTCAACTAGCTTGTGACCCACTTTACTACATCCATAACAAGCATTGTTCCTCCTCAAGCATGGACCACTATGGTTCTTTCCACACCCTCGACACTTGGGATTAGTCATCCCACCATCACTTCCTTCTAGTTGAGCAAGATAACAACCACTAACTTTTCTCCTAAATTCGCCACAACCCAAGCAAGCATTAGACTTCTCCAAACATAGGCCACCATGGCCCTTCCCACATTTTCGGCATCTAGGCCCTTCCACCCCCTCATCACCTCTTTTACCCTTTTTACGCCTATGAGAATAATCTATTATCTGGTGATCCTCCCCTTCACAACCATAACAAGCATTGGTTTTCTTAAAGAATGGGCCATCATGGCATCTACCGTATTTTGGGCACCTAGCATAAGGCACCACACCACCCCTATCTCTCCCCTAGAAACTTTGGAACTTACCCTCAACACGGGCCCTCTTGGCCTCATTACCTCTCCTCTCACCACTAGAAGTCTCGAGAGCACCCACTTGTAAATTGAGTTGAGTTGCCAATGTTGTCATCGCTTTAGCGATTACCCGTAGAGCAATACGAACCTTCACATTCAATGTATCGTCATCTTGAGTAGCTTTAGACATATCCTAAAATGTAATGGTTAGAAATTAGCAATAATCCCTAGGGGACCTAACTTTATTGCACGACATAGATCATGAAGAGGTGAAATATTTCCTAGAACGCCTCATAGCCTCCTAGTCATAGTTGTGGTGCACAACACAATCATGAATAAGACTCTAATCGACGCAGTGTGTTGGACTCCGAGGATCCAACAACCTAGTGCTTTGATACCATCTTTCTCATGCCCCGAACCTAGGGCCTAGACGTGACCAGCGAATAGAGGACCCAAAGAACCCCAAAAAAGCCTCATAGCATATCATTACACATCCTTGGTCGCGGAAGCAATTAAAATAGCAATAAGAGATAAGCATAAACAAGGGCAATCGGGTCTAAGGTAAAGAGTTAAACACTTGAATAATATAAATGAGTCAAAGCTCAAACGTAACACATGACTTATCCAACAACACCTCTAGAAATAAAACTTGGGGGGGCCAAGACAAACAACTGGGCTCACCCTTATAGTCATAAGTATTCCAAAATATACAAGATGTAGTCTGAACATAAGCATGAAAGAAGACAGATATTGTCCCTGAACATGAGGACCCATCAAAAGCTAACTTGAACAATCCGTCTAGCCACGAGGAGAATCAATAGGGGATCTGATTCCTACATGGTAACATCATGTAGGCATAGAGTATGCGTTAGTATGTTTGAATATACTATGTATGCGGGGTGCAATGCATGTAACTTACCAAAACCTACATATAGACGTTAGATGACAAGGCACAGAATATAGAAAGAGTTGAATACCAAAAAATGTAATATACGAGATGCTATGAAAGTCATGATGCATGAAATGCAAATAATCCACTTATGTATATTGGGATTGTGACCTCAACCGACATAAGTAAGACCAAACGACTATTACTTGGAATCCCAATGAAATCCCCTCATCGGTAAAGATGTGATCTACTTGCCAAGGGTAGACCATACTTCACCTTAAGGGACAACTCCCTCTTCGTATGAAGTAACCTTCCTTATGGGACAACTCCCTCTTCGGATAGGGTTTACACAAAATCACAAATCAAATCAATCTTCCCCTTACGGGACAACTCCCTCTTTGGATCGGAAACCTATGCTAGGCACATAGTTCAAGGAAAGGGAGAAGGCCCTTGGGGGATAGCCCTAACGCCCCAAATCCATCGGTACTAAGTCTTCATCCCACAAGAATAAATATGTATGTGTATATATATATATATATATATATTTTCAAATGACATAAATCATTTTCGAAACCATTTCAATGCATTCTTAGGCTTAAAGGCCAAAACATAATTTCATAGTCTTTATACTCATGCATAGAAATAGCTCATTCATATACAAAATTGTGCAAGCACTCAAAATACTCAAAGATCCAAAATCAAAGACATATATGTGATCATAATATTGCCATAACAAACATTTTATCAAAACTCATATCATAGAACATATTTGGGATTAACCAATAACATAATTTCTAAACATAATCAATGTACATGAATGCATATGCTATGGACAATGAGAGAATGGCATGGGTAATTAGGATTCAATCTAAAATTAACAATATAATATGAAATTCAATAGTAAACATAATTAAATCCTCATTTAAATTCGTAGTGTAATCACCATGTATTTAGAAGTCTTAAAGGGGACATGCATACTTGAAATTTCATAAACCCTAGAGAAAATACTCATGTAATAGTTTTAATCATATTAAAATCATCAAATAAACACTACCCATGCATAATTAGAATTTTAGGATTCATAATCTTCAAAACCCCGAATTTAGAGTAAACTAGAAATCCATGAGATTGATTAAAAAAAATTAGGTCTCCTTGATTAAAAGGAAGTCAAGGATCAACCCACATACCTTAGACCTTGAGTTCCTTAGAATTGAGTTTGGGAAGAATGGAAGCTTGGAAATGCGTCTTGGAATCCAAACTTGCTCTTAGATTTCCTTGAAATTGAATTGGATCTTAATGGAGGCTCTTGAGAGGATTTGGGAGTGTGATTGAGATGAAAGTGGTGTGTTTTATCCTTTTGAACATTGTTTAGGTCTTTTAGCAAGGTTAAGATAGCATTGGAAGTCTAAAAAGAGCATTAGAGTAATTAGCATTTATGAAAATGCCATTAGTGAACGGATGAAAGTTTTGGTAAAGTGTTGCCCCACGGAAGGTTCCACGGGTCGTGTGGCACACTATGGGTCATGTGGAGTGCCAATGACAAGGTACTTAGTCTAAAACATGAAGTTGGAAATCAATTGGAACAAGATGTCTCGTCATGACCAGAGAGGCCTCCACGGGTCGTGTGGAGCCTCACGGCCCGTGTGGAGGCTTGTGGCACCATACTTGCTACTGGAAAATGTTTCTAGGCTCCAATCCAAGTACCAAGGGTCGTGCACCATGCCACAGGTCATGGTGAGGGGCATGGCACAACACTTAGCAAGAAAACTCCCCCAAACGCCCATTATTCCTCTCTTGAACTCACCCCACGACCAGCCACACGATTAGTGGCGAGCTACGCGGCCTGTGCCACTGCTCGTGCCCCATGCCTCAGTTCAGAAATTGCCTTTTCCAACTCAATACACCTCACATGACCCGTACAAGACACCACTGCCCGTATGGGTGCCCCGTGGGGCTTCACTGCACGGGAGGGTCTTACGAAAACGGTCATAACTCCTTCATCCGAACTTGAAATATGGTGAAACAAAGTGCGTTGTAAAGCTAACTCAAAGGGCTTTCATTTGACATATTGTGCGCCACCAAGTTCCAATTATGCTAAAAGTTATGCTTGTTTAAATTTGAACCTTTTATCGGTACTTGTGTCGAACTTAGCCAACGAAAATCCTTTTGAACTTGGCTTGTCGTAGGGGCCTATGACAACCTTAAATGACATACATAAGCTTGGAAATTCTTGGTCTTTACAATGGCTTTATCTCAGCTTAAAAAAATTGGGGTGTTACATGTAAGTATTTATTATATGTGTTGACGCCCAATTTGACCGACCTATAACCCATTTTAGAGTGTCATTTAATTAAAAGTAGGTATTTGTATGTATATTCAATTTTATCCAAATATGTGCATATTTCTAACATTTTTTATTATCATTTTTGGTGCTATATATATTTTTTTTCTTTTTTTGTATAGTTTATACATACGTAACTGCGTACTTTAATAATTATCCAAAAATCAAAAGATTATGTTCTTGTTTGCTATCTTAGTTTAATCACAATTTTTTTAAAAAAAATTAAGTAGTTCATAATTGAGTGAATTATCTTTCTTAGTTAATTTTAAAGAGACTCATTAATTTTTCTCTAATTTAATTTGTTGTGTATTTAAATTGCAATCCCATGTTTTATTATTAGAAATGAATTAGACAGTAGTCTGCCTGTCTTTATTTTACTCATGGCAGACACTTTTAATAGGCCCCACACCATTGCCCTAATTAAAACTTCCCCTTTTTTTCATAAAGAATTACTACTCCCATTGACCAAATTGTAAAAATTGTTTGCTTTTTCATTCTCCCTTTTTATACAAACCCACGACAAAACCCCCCATTCCATTGATACACTATATTAAAGCTTCTTTTTAGTTTTTTTTTCCTATTTGTTTTCCACCAAATTCAATAAAAACATTAATTTATTTTCCTAACATCTTTATTTTGATCTGATCAAAACAACTTTATCTTTCTTGAAAACACACACACTCCACCCAAAACACATTTTGTCATTCAATTACTCTTTCTCGCTCACCTCAAAATGACCCCCTCATCCTTTTTCTCTCCTAGCCCATCTCCCTCTCTCTTCTTTGTCACCTTTTTCGGTTCAAAAGGAGACGTCCCACCATATACATGGCCGACAAAGTTCAAATTTGTAATCAAGAACAGTGTTCAACGGCAAAAAATTCGAAAAAGGTAATGTGATTTTGATATTTAATATTCCCTCCCATTTTCAAAAGGATTTTTGGGTTTTCAAATCCGATTTTTGAATTTCAATTTTTGGCCTATAAAAAAGGCACACGTTTTCCCCTTCAAAAATGGATCTAAACTTTAAAAAGAAAATCTTGAAAATCTTCCTAACCTTCTCTGTATTTCTGTATGACTTGGGTAAGAGGAAAGCAATAATCCCCGACTACAGCAGCTCTAGTTTGCTGCTCCATACAAGGTTAATAATACCCCTTTTCTTATTCTCGTTTAATTTTATGTGTAGTTCAGCACTAGAAGAATCGTTTAAAATGGAAGTATGATTTTGTCTTTCGAATCTGTTGGAATCTGCTTTGGAATTTCTTTTTTTTTTTTTTTTGTGGTTTGAATATGTTGTGGTGTTGGCAGAACCACTTATTGGCCAAATATGAGGTATCTTGTCAAGCTTAAGTAATTAAAATAATAGATATTTATATATGTAATATTCTTAAAATCATAATGTCACCGAAAGAACCAAAATGGTGTTGTATGATAATGCACCAACCAATGAAGTTTTAACCTTTTGATTAGACAAATGACTTCTAATTAACTATATTAATCAAAAGAAAGATGTGGCTTCAAGTACCTCTGACATGTAGCATGACTAAAACTTTGTCCTCTTTTTTGAAATGTTCTTGGTTAGGCAACTAAGAATAAGTTAAAAGAAGTACTGCTACATGAATACCATTTTATGGATGTGTGAATTACTTGGTATGAATGTTAAGAGTATGGATAATTTACTGGGATACTTCAGTAACATTTTGATTATATTTACTTTTTAAAGATTAGATAAAATAGCTTGCTTGAATTCTAAAGAAATTAATAAAATTCATTTGCCCCACTATGGTTATACATGTTCTTCTCTAAATACTTTATTTACTTTTTATTTCTTTTTTTATCTTTTACCATCAAGAATCTACATTTCTCTAATTTTTTACTCTTCTTATGTTTCATGTACCCCTTGGGAGCTGGAGTTTCTACTTTGGAACTCAACCTGGCCCAAATTTTGGGTTAACAGCTATTAGGATCGTCGCCATGCCCGGAGTCTCGTAAATTAGGAGTCAACCTTCCTTGGCTTTCTCGTCGTCATTCGATTACATTTCTTTCCATATTAATTGATTAATATTTTATGAATGTTGACATTAGCTAATTTTTTCTTGTTTTGATGATTATCTTGTGGTTGGTATTATTTAATAAATCTAGTGTTGAGGTTCATAGTTTTGACAAATTTTTATAGTTATTATTTTAAAAGTTCTTCTGAAATAGGCTAAAGTCCTTAGAAAAATTATCTGAAATTAAGTTTTCAAACTAATCAAAGGCCTAAATAATCACCTTTAGAAATAAATTATCTATCATAACGAATGTTGATCTTATATTTTTAATTATAGAATGAATCCTCAATAATTAGGCCACTTTAGGTTTTAAGTTGATTTTCTCAAATGTAATGTAATATTTTCATTTGGGTTATTTAAATCTTTTAACATGTTTTCTTCTAAATAATAAATAAAATGTATATGAGAATTTTACATTTCTTTGACTATTTTTTTACAAATCATTAATCTCTCCGAAAAATTAAATATGATTTAAGTACTATGCTATTTTCTTAGTATAATCTCTCGAGATTATAGTTTTTCTCAACATGTTCAATAATACAAGGTATGTGTATGTATGCGCCATCCACAAGGCATATAATTTATCTTAGTTTTCTCCATACTGGGTATATCATTTATACAAGTCATATTATTATTTTATTATTTATCGCAATTTTATGAGGGCTATTCATCTATAGACAAAATATAAAATTTTATGGCTTGCCATATATTTTACTTCAATATATAGGTGTTATCATTTTGTCAGTCCACATAAATAAAATAATTTGCTCCATATATTTTGACAACACACACATATATTTTATTTTATTTTATTTTATACACATACAAGATCACAAACTTTACGTAATTTTCACTTTATTTCGGTTACTTATTTTATTTCAAAAATCTCATTTCATTTAATTTTTACTCAAATTACATGTTTTGTTATATATCTACACAACATTATCCTATTTCGTCTTTCATATTAATTTTGTAAATAAAGTGATAAGTTTTCATATCCAATATTTCCATGAATTGTTTACGATAAATTTTATAGGTTTATTTATCCATATAATTTTAAACATGCGCCCATATTTTTCTAATATATAAATTACCCCACATTTCAAGTTCATTCATTCATTATATTGATTATTTATTTTCATTTAAAATAGTAATAATAAAAAAATAATAATATAGTATTTTTAAAGCTTTCCACGGATATTATAGAGAATACGTATGACATACCTTGTATTTTGTCCCTTTTCTAACTCAAATTAATCATTATTTTTTATCACTAATTTTAATGAATAATTATCACGAGTTATTTTCCTAGGCTAAGTTTAAGGACTATCTTCGGATGGACTCTGAGGGATGCCTAACACCTTCCCCTCGAGTAACCAAAACTCTTACCTAGAATTTTACTGGTTTCGCAAATCAAAACAGAGTTACATTTATACTTTCCTTAAATTGATTTCCTAATATTTTTCTTAAAATTTGGTGGTGATTCTAAAACTTTTTTCCAAAAAGTCGAGAGCACAACCACATGATGTTGCGAGCTATTTCGACCGGTTCAAAAATGGGGCGCGACACTTATCAATAAATACAATCACGCACATGTCGAGGTACAATCTGAATACTCTGTTTATCAAGTCCATAAAAGCTGTAGGTGCATTAGTCAACCCAAAGGACATGACCAAGAACTCAAAATGGGTATACCTTGTTCTAAAGGTTGTCTTGGGAATGTCACATTCTCTTACTTTCAACTGATGGTAACCCGATTTGAGATCTATCTTGGAGAAACAATAGGCACCCTGAAGTTGGTCAAACAGATCATCTATCCTAGGGAGAGGATACTTATTCTTTATTGTGACTTTGCTCAGTTGCCTATAGTCTATGGACATTCTGAGAGACCCATCTTTCTTACACATGAATAGGACTGGAGCACTCCAAGGAGAAACACTAGGTCTTATGAAACCTTTTTCTAGCAAGTCATTCAATGCTCTTTCAATTCAATCAATTCAGCGGGGGCCATCCTATAAGGTGGAATCGAGATAGGCTAAGTATCGGGGAGAACATCAACCCAAAGTCAATCTCTCTATCAGGAAGGACTCCAGGAAGATCTTTGAGGAACACTTGAGGGAACTCATTCACAATCGGGAGCAACTCTAGAGTGGGAAACTCAACATCATCAAATTTAACTCGCACGAGGTGGTAGATAAACCATTTAGAGATTAATTTTCTGGCTCTAAGATAGCAAATAAACTTGCCCTTAGGTACAACAAAACTCCCTTTGAACTCTAAGACATGCTCATTAGGAAATTGAAACTTAACAATTCGGTTCCTACAATCAATGGAGGCATAATACGCATGAAGCCAATCCATGCCAAGGATTACATCAAAGTCAACCATCTCCAATTTTACCAAGTCAGCCAGGGTATCTCTATGATAAATAGATACTACACAAGCCTTGTAAACACACTTAACAATGATAAACTCACAAGTAAGAGTGTGAAACAGAGAACACTCTGGAAGGATCCCAAATCTACCAGCCACATAGGGAGTTACAAAAGATAGAGTGACACCCGGGTCAAGCAATGCTTAACAATCAAAGGTAAAGATTCGAATCATACCCGTAACAATATTTGGTGCTGCCTCTTGATCTTGACAATTACTCATAGCATAAAGACGGTTTGTCCTGCCTCATATGCCTTTAGTAGTGCTTTCTGATAACTGCCAGCTAGGGGTACTGCGGAGGACTGCGCTCTATTGCTTCCTTCACCTCGTCTGCTCTTTGGGAAATTATACTAAAAATGACCAGTCTGCCCACATAAATAAAAAACATCTTTGCCCACATGGAACTCACCCAGATGGAGTTTACCATACTTATCACATGGTGGCTTTCCCTGTTCACCTTGGTTCACACTAGCTTGGGATTGAGAACCATGGGCCCTGTAATTTTGATGGACATAAGACTTCTAATCATACCTGTTATGTTGGACAGGTTTGCTCACTGCAGAGGGTGCATTGTTAGAAGACCTCTTCTGAAAGTAGGATTTATCACACTTATTCTATCTCGATTGGCTAGGCTCATGCCCTGCTGATTTTGCTTTCCTCTGCATCTGCTCTTCTCTATCTCTCTTTTTATCTTCCTCAGTTTGCTGGGCATATACCATAATCCTGGAAATGTCTATACTTGGGATCAACAACGCTGCCTTACATTCCTTCTTCACATGTCTGCCCAACCCAGACATAAATTTCCTCATCCTTGCTCTCATATCTTGGACCATCTCCGGAGCATATTTGGACGGCTTAGTGAACTTGAGGTTGTATTCCTTAACGATCATCCCCTCTTTTCTTAAGTTCAAAAACTCCTCAACCTTCGCCTCCCTCAACTCTTGGGAAAGAAGATGTTAAGGAAAACAGTCTCAAACTCATCCCACTTCGCACGCTTAGCACTTCACCTCTATTATCCTCCCATTAGTTGTACTAGACATTTGCAACATCTTTCAGTTGGTAGTAGGCAAGCTCAACTCCTTCAATCTCATTGGCATGAATGACCCTCAAGACCTTACATATCTCGTCGATGAAGTTTTGCAGGTCCTCCTCTACCTTTTATCCCATATAGACCGGTGGGTTCATGCGTAGGACGTCTCCAAGCGTGGTTGCAGCTGTGGGCTCCTGTGAGTTGGAACTAGGAGCCTGAGGACCTTGAATGTTGCCCTGGCTGTGGCTGTGCAGGAGGAGCCTGTGGGACCTCAGTAGTCCTTACAGGTCGACCCCGTCTCCTTGTCCCCATTTGAGGAGGGACCTCTAGTTGGGAATTCTGTGGGGTTGAGGAATATCTCTGAGCAGTAGTTCGTTTTGGAGGCATATTCTGCAAACGTGTAATGCACGAATTAGAACAAGACTTTTATAGAGTCAAATTCTACTGCACGAACTAAAATCATAGAAGAAGGGTGACACTTCCTAATGTTCTATAGACTCCTACTTATGAAGTGTGGTGCATAACACACCCATAAACTAGGCTCTACTCGTTACGGCTGTATAGTCTCCTTAGGGCACTTTAAATATGTGCTCTGATACCAAGTTTGTCACACCTCGGGAGGGTACCCTTGTAATAACTAGCACTTAAAGACTATTGCTAGCCCCCCAGTGAACCACCTGGCCTCATCACATCCATTCAATCATACATCAGTAGAAGATATCAGAATTAGAAATCAAATAACAACGGGCTATTCTATCTTCTCACATCTACATCAAAAATGAGGGTCATAGGCCACAAGTCTACTCACCATCATCCATACCATCAGATAGAATTAAGAAACTCCGTTTAACAAGGGGGAAAGACCCCAAAATCAAAACATCATCTCTCTATGTCCATGAAGCCTCTATCTCTACAAGTCTAGGAAGGTACCATGACAGGCCATGGCTACCACAAACACAAAATAACTTATAACATAAGAAAATGAAATAAAAGACATCCTCCAAATGCAGTGGAGGACTCACCAATTCTCTGGAGCTAAGAATCTCCGAACCTGAATGAATCATCTGTTGAAGTCCTTTGTCTACTGAATCTACATCATGAAATGATGCAGTGTCAAATAGCAATAGTACGTGGAATATACGGTATGTAAATGTGATAAAAGTAAACAGTATAAGCAGAATATAATGGAATAAAATCAACTTATTAGATACTTATCTCATCTCAGAATAAGGAATAGACACCATCACATCAATATCAATTACGACTCATACCATCACATCGGCATCATAGTACTATCAAAATGGAACCTATCTGGGAGTTTCTCTAATCGACAACCATCACTTATGAGCAAGTGATGATATAATGAAACAATATCGTTGCCACATCCATCTAGTATCTTGCGGGGGTGTAGGAAGAGTCTAGTATATCAGTGGATCCATAAATTTATCAAGTCCTCTTTTGGGACTAAGGAAACATCTATTTTTCACAGTCCAATCCTATCCTATGCTAGCCACGTAGTAAAAGAGTGCGAGTGGGACTTACTCTTACTCATTCTGGTTCTCAATACTCCTCCCAGAACTCAACATGCTAATAAACTATCAAACATCAAGGTTATTCATCATTTGGTCTCTTTTGGACAAGGTACATCCACTCATCTCATCATCTATCAACTCGAGAAGTTAAGAATATTCCTTTAAGATTAAATTCATCCTTTTAAGACTCTAAGGGTATCAATCTCATCAACATCAATCATCAATACAGTCGACTCAAGACTCGGACCACAACAATCGAACACACTCATATGATCAAGGCTCTAGACATCAACCCCTAGGTTCATGTTTGTAGTTTTTAACAAAGTAATCATATAAGGTTTAGATAATAATTCAAGTCGATCATTTAAACAAATAGTTCAAGTAATGATGATCATCAATTCAAGAAAATATATGTAATATAAAAATAGTTTTTCAATAAAGCATTCAAGAATATTGGAGACAAAACCCATCACCTTCAACTATCAACTTTCCACATTAAAGAGGGCACATGGGAGAACAATCTCATGCTTTGGGTAGCCTTACATACCTGGATGAAGAATTACTAAAGCTTCTTGAAGGAATTGGACCCAAATCTAGGAAACTTCAAGCCCTCTCTTCATTCTCCTTTAAGAACTCTCATTTAGAAGTTAAGAAAAATGAGTTTTAAAACCTTTAATCTGATATAAACGACCCTTAAATACGCTTTTTGGACTTAGGATAGGTTAGGGAATGACCAAAAAGCCCTTCTCGTATTAAAAGAATAAAGTTTGACTCCAAAATACCATGTTCGCGATGCGCCAGCGGCGGCGGACATGTATATTTTCGCGAATTCTCGTTCTTTCCAATTCTCATCGAAAAATTAAAAAAAAATAAGTGTTAGTCCACCTTCCGTCCGCGTCGCGCCAGGAGCGTTGACTGACACTGTTTCTCAATTCATTAGCGAAAATTATTTTTCGACGGTTGCTCTAAAATCAGGTCGAGGCCAATTCATCACCCGATTTTTCGCGTTGATCGCAAATCCGGTCTTGGATTTTCCATTGGTGCTTATGGGAATGATGCGTTATGGGAACGATTTCTTTCTAGGGGCATTTCGGTAATTTCACAGGGTGTTACATATTTATAGCATCCAATTTTGATAATGTTGACATGACTCACATGTGCAATGCACATACACTAAACTAGTAATTAATATATGTAAAACACGGTAAAATAAATTAGGATATATACTTTAAAATTTAGTTTTAACTATTGGAAGAAATGACTAAACTTCATGTTAATAATAGTTATAAATAAATAGTTTGTCTAACTAAAATTTATATTAATTACTTGGAAATACACAATTTAATAAATTGAATTATGCCTGGGTTTTCAAATTTATATTTGATTTTTATCTTAGTATAATCATCAAATAACATCATATGCAGTTCTACAATGATTAATGGACCATTAATTCAATATGTGATTTTTTAAAAGAAAAAAAATAGGAATATAGTTTGAGAATCATGTATTTTAAATTAAAAAAACAATCAGAAGACATTTATACCTATAACTTGAATAACACATTAAATTTCTTATATTATAATTGTTATAAACAAAAATATATGTATAATACATAGAATCAAATGATTTCACCATTTTAATCATGAATACATGAGTAGTTACTTCAATTATATTAATTAAGAAGATGCTGCAAAGTAGAAGATAAAAAAAAAATTATGTGTATAGGTATGTACATATGTATGTATTTCATATATAAATATTTTATTAAAATCATATATTGATATAGTTAAAGAAAATAAAGTTTGACAATAATGTTAACATTTTATCACGCCCCGGGAGGGTACTCTAGAAGTAACTGGCACCTAGAGACTATTGCTAGTCCTCAAGCAAACCACTTGGCCTTGTCACCTTCAATTAAACAGTACACTCTACAAAATCAGTGGAAGATAAAAGGAAGTAAATGGGCACATCTCATCTAGTCTCAAAATAGTATTATAAATAAAAGACTAGTAGAAAAGAACTAGCTCACAATCTTATCAAAAACAATCCGACTCTAGTCTCCGAAGTCTCTATCACTAATAAGTGGTGTCAATGACATACCCATGGCTACCTCAATCAAAATAAATGCTAAGCAACTCTAACTCTAAAGCAAGATAAAAGTATCATATGAATCCACCGAAGTAAGAGAGGCTCACCAATCTGCTGGACGTCCAAAGATCCTCTATGAAACGCCTGTTGATGATCTCTATCCCGTGTATCTGCATCATAAAATGATGCAGCATTAGAGTTGCATCAGTACATGGAATGTATGGTATGTAAAATAGCTGAATGAAATCGAAACAAGTAGAGTAATATGGTTGTTACGTCCCAAAGTCCCATTAAGGCAGACTGGCACTCGTTACCAATAAGGCTCGGGAGAACCTCCTTATAATGTGTATAGAAATTGCATAGGTAAAGGTTGGTTCTCCTGAGCCTTATCAGCAATGAGTGTCAGTCCGCCTTAGTGGGACTTTAGGGAGTGCCAATGGCAATAACATCAACTTAATTCAAAAGAATCAACTCATCTCAACTCAGTAAAACATGCAAGTTTAAAGTAATTCATGTTCTTTATAATGTGCATTTGAAAAGAATAGAATAACTCCATTAGAAATCTCATGCTTAATCAATGTTGCTTGGGAGTTGCTCTTAACTGACATCTATCCTGTCCTACTACCTTTAAGTTAGGTGGTGCACAACTAATCAGCATTGTTGCCACACCCATCCTAAACTTTCCACAGTAAAAGACATAGTATCTCGGTCTCTCCCTCTCAAATCCAAAGAGAATGTCCAACTTTTGGGACAAGAGTCGTCAAAACGTGCAACACGACTATCCTACTCTAGCAAATGCAGTTTTGGTGTGACACTCCTCACCCATTTGGTGCTCAATAATACTCCCAAGACTAAAACATGTACAACTCAGCAATCAAATCAATCCTCTTTAAGACTCATGTCAACTATCACCATCATCCATCAATGAATATATTTTGAGAAAATATATTTACATTATCATCAATATGTACTCAAAGCATAATTTAAAATCAATACTCAATTAAAGCAAAACTCATTAAAATGTCAAGTATTTTCTTAGTAAAACTCATGCTTCAAAAATCTCTACTTATCATCAAAGTTTTGCCTCAAATTATTATTCATGCTCAAAAGTTATATTCATGAAAACTCAATAAAGTACGCCAAAAGAAATCATCAGTGTTTAATATGCTCAGTATGACCATCAAATCTCAGCTTTCAAAATAATGCATAAAAGCAACCATAGTCCTCAATTAAGGTTCATGTGAATGAAGGCATGAACATACATTCAAACAATTTCTCAACTTCAAGAACATCATCAAGATATTATTGTATACAAGAAACTCATTAATACAGTGAAAGCTTAATTTAAGAAATTAATCAGCATAATACTTCAAGAATCATGGTGGGGACTCATGGATTCTCAACTCATCTATGACCATCTATGGAGCACGTGAGAGAACAATCTCATTCTTTAAGTTTACCCTTGCATACCTAGGATGAAGACAATAAGAATCCTTGCGAGAATTTGACTCAAGTCCTCAAGACCTCAAGCTTCTTTTCTCTTCCTCTCTCAAAAATCTCAACTATAGAGCCTGAAAAAATGGGTTTAGAAACCCTTATTTTGTCGAAAAATGATCTTATAATCATTTATAGGAATTAGGGGGGTAGGGGATTTATCAAAATATCCTTCCTGAAATAAAAGAATAACATTTCACTCCATAACACTATATCTGCATCACGCCAGGGACGCGGACATGTGCATTTTGGCAAATTTTCTTAAAACACCTTGAAAAATTGATTTTGTATGAAAATACATATAAAACGCATTTGTCAAGTGCATTTTATTTGTAGATTTTTATAAATCACTTTTCGATTAATTTTTCAATCTCGTAGAAAAATTTTTGACAAAAATATAAGTATTAGTTCACATCCCAGGTGCGTTGCGCCTTGGACGAGCATCGACACTGTCCCGAAATTAATTAGCAGAAATTATTTTCCGACCCAGTTTCTCTAAAATCGGGTCGTGGCCATTTTTCCACTCAATTTTTCATGGTGATCAAAAATCCGGTCTTGGATTTTTCATCAGAGCTTGGGAAGACGCGTTATGCGCATGATTCCATTCTAGGGTATTTTGATAATTTCACAGGGTGTTACATTATCTCCCCCTTGGGATCATTCATCATCGAATGATGAGTAAAGGTAGGATTAAGGCACGAATAATGATCAAGACTCCTTTCAATTCTCAACCAACCAATCTGGATAGTCACAAATCTCTTAGAATAGATAAATTGGTTCAGATCAAGAGTAGAGATATTCTCGTAGGCATATTCACCATCAAGCATGAATGGATCATCGAAATTCAATCAATTCAAAAAATTTAAAACAAATTTGTCAATCAGTCTTTCGAACTCAAGAAGGAAACCATCAACTCTAATGGAAAATGGGACCATCGATACATGACTCGATGTACAACTCTCAAGCTTAGGACCTCATCTCAACTGTGCTTCCTTTCACGACACTCTACTCCATCAACTTAAGCTCATAGCTCCTATTCAAAACTCTACCTATCCACATCCCCCTATTCCCTTCAAGCCTACCTCTGAGCCTCAAGGTGTTATTGCTAAGATGATCATATCCATACAAGGCTAACTCTCAATACTCAACTATATACTTTCTCATGGACTTTTCCTAAGAGATCCCTAGTCCTCTTCACTATCCCCATCCTTACTTGAAACTCTCATCACGAAGTCTTTAATAGTCTATCATTGATAGTTACATAATAACAACCACACATTCAAGTGTGTCACTCTAAACACTTCAACTATGTTTTAGAATCTTCAAGCCTACTTGACACTTCTACCTCCACCATTCAATGAACTCTCACTCAAAGTCACACCCACATACTCTTTCTTATCTGTTGCACATCATAGGGTCTCATCTCTCTCCCTCTCCCTATCTCTATCCCTACATGACACAAGTTTAACACTAATATCACAACAATGCTACATTCTCTCGTCCTCAACTACCCTCACTCTCAGTCTACTACTATCAGCATCATAATTTGGACCTGGAGGAACTCATCATCTCTCCCTTTAGAGAAACCTCAAATTACTATGTCTCCATGTAAAGTAAGCATGAATACTATCAAGAACTCAAATACTCAGATATTCAGACACTCATTCTCAAGAATAGACTTAGAACACAATATCTAGAGTTTAAACTTTATCTCCAACATCATTATTAGGCATGAATACCATCAAGGACTTGCATACTCAAGTACGCAGAGGCTCAAAAGGAACATCAACTCAAAGATAGGGACTCAACTCCATTATCACAATTCAGGAGCACTCATTCTCTCCCATCATCCATAACTCGTCTACTACTATGAACAATGGCATAACAAGCTGAAGGTCAGTGTATGCGTAAGATGACATCAAAATCAAGAATTCTTACTCTCTCTCATCAATCATCACTCCTTTACTATCTCCAATGCTTCTATCAAGACAAGAAAGCTAGATTACTCAAAAGGCTTGGAATGGAGATTATTAGCATGATGCAATCGAGAAATCTTATTTGAGGACATTTGTAAAGAAGTACAATCTTTCTCGTTTGTCAAGACTCATTCTAAGTTCACAGAACTATACATAGTATAAAACTCAGGTGCATCTCATTTAACATAGGAGTGGAAGCACTTAGATCCACGAGGTAAGATCAAAATTAATGAATGACTTTATCGCTTTTCATCCTAACAACTCGGGTAACAATCAATAAGTGGTATATGGGACTAGGCCACAGGCATGGCAGTTCGCATACCAAACGTGAAGAGAGTATCACCTCAACAAAAGAATAAGGAACGTATGATATGACAAGAACTGATGTCTCATCGCGATCAGCTCATGTCTATCAAACTCAAGATCTACTTCAGTTTCTCCTATCATCTTCCCCTTAGATCAAGGGTCATCCCTCTAAGTTTGTGAATCCATACTCTATACTAGGCTATAAACACATATCTCCACACGGCCAAGGAATCACTATCAACAAGAATGTCTTAAACTCTTCTGTTACGCTATACTTGCATATATATAACTAGCCAGTCAGACTCTTTTCTACAATATCACTCTTAGCTCCTTTCTTGTCTCTATGGAAATCTTTCTATATTTGTTATTCTTATGGCGTACCTAACCACTTTTCACAACTCTTACAATCTAACCTCTTTTTTTGCCTGCTAACACTCAAGTTCCATGCTCTCACAAACCCATCTGTATAAGACTTAGACTATAATAAAAAACTCCTCATTATCTACCCATAAACCCCTATCAACTTAGTTGCTCGGGATGACACAGAATGCTTACCTCAACCTACTTCACAATTGAACTCAAAAATGTTGTCTAGATTTTTATAGCTGTTATAAATTAAAGCTTCACACATCTTTACACAATCATGGATACACATCTCAAGTCTCTTCTTATCTATGGATCTATCCTCATTTCACTAGTCTTACCTAAGAGGCACTTATACCCCTACCCATAGCATCACTTTTCTTACAAATTAGTATCTTCATACACCATGGCAAGCCTCTTAGAAAAAATCTCTAGCTAAGACTATCACTCTCACGATATTATCTCCTCTTTCACACTACTCCTCAAAATTCAAGCGTAGGGTCTAGTACTAACATGTGCCTTTATCACATACCTCTTTAACATCACACCACTTTACAACTACTAGGAAATTATTTAGGGAACATAAGCCCACTAAAATCTCACAGTGAATATCTAATCAACACATCCCTTCCTCACAACTTAGTACCACTTACCTAATCAGATGTCCTTATCTGACTAAGCCGATAACTCAATGACTCTCACGAGCTTTCACTTATAATTATAATCCTAATTTAGATCTATTACATTAAAAGCACTCCTTCCCCCTATTCGAGATCTACACTTCACTCTTAATAGTATGAATGCTACAACACATCATCATATACTTCTTTCTAGTTTATACATGCTCTAACACCTTACGACAGCCACTCTTCCCCTATATTGCATCATGAAAGTCATAGGGTACTTACGACTCTTTCATCAATTTTATGGCAATCGATTCATCACCTTATTACTTACGTAATAGGTACACAATTCTAACTTCTCACTATCCTGTATCCTCCTCTCCCTTATCATCTTTCTAGCTCAGGGGTAATAACTCTACTTATGGTTTTACAAGACCGCAAATCTAACTCTTAGTTGGCAACATTAAACTTCTTAGAAACATAGACTTTTCTCTCATGGATAGCATCAAAAGCAAGTAAAGACTCAACTTATACATATCACAACATCCCGGAGGGTTTCTCTGAGTTGGGCGACTACTGCGACATAGAACTGGTCTATAGCCTCGCTCGTGCTAGGAGTAGCCTCTCTTTGATTTCTTCTAACTAGTGGTGTAGACCTAGCGGGTTGAGATTTGTTGACTCGCATTGGACAATCCCCCCAAAAGTGTCCCACTTGGCCACATTTTGAAACAACCGCCAGCACCCAGTTGATACTGTCCCAAATGAAGTTTGCCACACCCTCTACATAGTGGCTTTCCTTTATGTCCTAAAGTCACTCTCCCTTGGGGAAGAAGATTACGAACCTTGAAAGACTGGTCTCTCCTCGGCCTCAAATTATATCTATTGCTGGATGTGGCTGTACTCACAGGTGGTGGCATATAACTCCAGGGTCTCTGCAGAAAGGGGAACCTATTTCCCACCTCACCCCAAGTTTCTTCCATCTCACTGTCCCTGTTCTCTTCTACCCATCTTTCATGCGCAACAAGCTGAGTAGTAGGCTCAAGCTTCTCGGTGTTGATGATATTCGTCGAGTCCATGGTGCATCTATAAGGCATGGTCTGCAACATGTAAAGCACGATTTAGAAAAAAAATATTTATAGAGTTTGACTTTATCGCATGATTTAGAATCAAAAAGAAGGAAAACAATTCCTAAACGTCCTATAGCAACCAAATTATTGATGTAGAGCTCTTCACACCAATAATAAGGACTCTACTAGACACGACTTTATAAACTCCCTAGAACTCTTGAACTTGTGCTCTGATACCAAGTTTGTCATGCCCCGAGGGGTACCTTAGCCGTAACCGGCACCTAAAGACTATTGCTAGTCCCAAGTGAACAACCTGGCCTCGTCACATTCATTCAAATAGTACACTCTACAAAATTAGTGGAAGATAAAAGAAAGTATATGGGCACACCTCATCTAGTCTCAAAATACTATTATAAATAAAATGCTAGTAGAAAAGAACTAGCTCACAATCTTATCAATCAACAAGCCGACTCTAGTCTACGAAGCCTCTATCACTAATAGGTGGTGGAAATGACAGATCTATGTGTTAGACCCCGTAAATAATTAATTGTGGTAAATTGTCGCGTTGGAAAAAAATTTCATAAATATTGTGAAATTGCACTTAAGTTAATTATGATGCATAAGTAAAGGAGTGGAG
>JAABOM020007853.1:0-59128 GCA_011800125.2 Solanum clarkiae | reverse complement strand
TCTAATGTTGGACTTGATGAGGGGTTTTGATGTGAATGTCTTGGGGGTGTTCAAGGTGTTGATTGATGGTTTTACTACAATTTTTATTGCATGATTTCATCTCTAAATTACATGGTCTTTTACCCCCACTACACACCCCAAGTGTTTGATAAAATGTCCGGCTAGGGTTACTTGAGGAATTGAAGGTCCAATGTATGTCTTATCAGTTGAATGATATTATGATGATTATATGATGATAAAATGATGTATATATGTGTGTATAAATCATGTAAATTACCTATGGTATTTCAAGTGAATTATTGGGTCCTCATGTTGTAGTATTCTTGGAAAAATAAGGAGTTCTTTCTTGATGATTGAAATGTAATGATTTGATGAGCTAGTTCTATGAAATTCTTAATCTGAAAAGGAACGGGTTCCCGTAAGGAAGGCCACTTAATCCGAAAAGAGATGTGCTGCCATAAGGAATGTCACTTAATCCAGAAAGGGAGGTCTCTCATACCGAAGTTCACTTGATCCGAAAAGGGATGGACTCCGGTAAGGAAGGCCACTTAATCCAAAAAAGGATAGGCTCCAGTAAGGAATGTCACTTAATCCAAAAAGTGACGGGCTCCCCTAAGGAAGGTCACTTAATCAAAAAAGGGACAGGCTCCCATAACGAAGGCCACTTAATCCAAAAATTGATGGGCTCCCGTAAGGAAGTTTACGCCTCCAAAAAGTCTTACATTATGTCGGTTAAGGTTTCTTCCTACACTTATATATTATGATCTTTGTAAGATGAATGTCTTGCAAAGCATGATTTATGTAAGAATTGGTCATATATGTCATTTTATTATTATGCTCTCTATTTATTATGATTATGCATTTTGATTTATGATGCCTATCTCTTGTTGTATTGCATCCCGCATACTTAGTACATTCAAACATAGTAATGCATAATCTATGCCTACATGATGTCACCATGTAGGAATTGGAGCCCCACTTGAGCATCCCCCTCCACGTGGTTAGTACGACTCCGCTCAAGCTTGTTGGTGAGTCCTCCATTCCGTGGATTTTACTTATGATCTCTTGCTATGTACTAAAACTTTCTCTATTTGATTATGTTTTGACTATGAGGATGAGCTTGGCTGCTTTGTCTTGGCCCCCACTCTTATCTTTATGTAGTAGAGGTGTTATTGGACATATGGTGTATCTATGTTATGAGCCTTGACTTTATTGACTCTTGTAGCTTATGATATGAAAGAGGTTCCCTTAGTCCCAATTCCCTTTGTTATATTTCTTACGTTATTTTACACTGCTTCCGCGACCAAGGATGTGTAATGATATGCTATGAGGCTTGTTTGAGGTCCCTTCGGGTTCCCCATTCTCCGATCACGTCTAGGCCCTAGGCTTTGGTCGTGACAATAGGACAAAATCATAATCATAAGCAATAGATAACATACTAACAATATGACATGTATGAATGATGCTTGAACTAAAATCATGTTTCTATAGAACATAATACGAGTATAAGGAGTGACCATTATAGTGCAATCGAAGCCTTACAACCTCCTTGGAGAGGTGCATGAGGTACAAACCCCTTCATGAGGTTGATGGAGTACAAACCTTCCAACAAGATTGATGGAGTACAAACCCCCCAACATGGTTAATTGGTACAAACCCCAAACAAGGTGGATGTGTACCAACCCCCAACAGGGTTACCTGGGCCTACTACCGCCCGTGCTGGGCTATTGAGGTACCACCCCCTAACGAGGTTACCCAGGCCTACAACCCCCCAAGCTAGGCTTGGTCATCCCCCACACTATAATATATATATATATATATATATATATACACAAATACTATTTTCAACATCATGTACGGACATTCCCTTTCATCATCATTTCATCATTATTCCATCATCATTCCATTATCATTCTATTATAATTTCGTCATCATATAGTCATTCAACTCATAAGACATGCATAGAACCTTCAATTTCTCAAGAAATCATAACTGGACATTTTATCAAACACTTGGCGGATGTGTAGTGCTAGTGTAAAACCATGAAATTCAAGAGTAAAATCATGCAAGAAAACTTGACGTAAAATAGCCCACCAATACTTGGTAATACCATCTTGCAAAATATATTGGAACCCCTGATCGAATCCCAAGAGATATCGTGGTGCTAAAACTTAAAACATGCATAATCGTAATAGGTAAATCATCTCATGGTACAGACTTAAAAATGAGTAATCATGTATTTTCAACCCAAATTTCATAAAATCCTAATATAGTATATGATCATAATCTCTAACGAATAATACCCATAAGCAACACAACTTAAAAACATGTAGTTTCCATAGAAATGGAAGATTGGGCTTCATGTGTGAAAGGTAACCATGAATGAAACCAACATATGTTAGACCTTGAATTTCTTGAAGTTGAGTTGTAAAAGACTTGGTGTTTGGAAGTGGGTCTTGGAATCCAAAGCTTGCTCTTGAGTTTCCTTGAATTTGTATTGAGGTTTTGATGGAGGCCCTTAAGAGAATTTGAGAATGTATTCCAATTGAGAGGAGTGAATTTGATCTTTAGGAATAGGATTCAGGTCTTTAGGAGGTGTTAAGATAGCATAGGAATTCCCAAAATAACAATAGAAATGGCTAAACTTACGGAATGCCATTAATGAGGTGGAATTTGGCAAAAACCCGTATTACCCTTGTACGTACAAGTTCTACGAAAACGGGCATAACTTCTTCATCCAAACTCTAAATAAGGTGAAACCAAGTGCATTGGAAAAATAATTGAAATAGCTTTGATTTTGTTGGTAAACGGCCACCCATTTCCTTTTCTACTAAGAGCTATGTCCCTTTAAAGCTGACCTTCCTACTGGTACTCGTGCAAAACTTAGCCAACGGAAATTACTTCAAACTTGGTTTGATGTAGGGGACCCATGATGGTATTAAATGACATAAATAAGCTTGACTTAGATGTGAATGATATCTTGAAGCTTGAATAGGTCTCTTGAGATTCGGAAGTGAGTTTTGGACGATTGAATTGGGTGAAATATTTTTCTAAGTATTAGAGAGAGTATTGGGGAATGTCTTGTATGATATGAAAGCAAAATATGGATAAGTATAGATATAATTCACATATAGGAAGGATTGTTACCAAGACCCAAAAGCCTTGGACCGAGATAGAAAAGCTGTACGAAATTACACTGAGAAAAAATACTGGCACGTCGCGTCAGTGACGCATAGGCCCACTTTTTTTGTCAAACTTTAAAATTTCAAAATTCGCTACGGTTGCTGTAAAATTGGAGTTAGACCCATTACCCACTCAATTGGAACCTCTGAACAAGCATATGAAGTCGAATTTTTGATATTGTGTCCGGATTTTGAGATATGTGGAAATTACAATTCTGGGCATTTTCGAGGAACATTTTCGTGCACTTTTTTGGGGGTCGTTATAATATCTCCCCCTTGGGAACATTCATTCCCAAATGTCAAATAAATGTACAAGAGAAGTGTAAATAAAGAGATCAACCACAACAAGAATGCAACATCACTCTTAAAACACCACTTTTAAAATATCAACATAAATGTTAAAATCACCATGATCTTTCTTAATATAATCACGATTGCATGCAATGACATAGGGGCTGAAACATAAGACTTGGAATTCATAAAAGGACTTGACGTGCTATCATAAGCTTGAATAGAATGAAAGAGGTATAAATTTTTCTCCTCCATGCCCACTTCGGCTCCCCGAGAGATACTATTGACTTGACGAATCTCCCAATGAGCCTTGACGAACTCACAAATCAACCTTTACTCATATCCACACAACATTTCCCCACCAGAACTCCTCATAAGTCGACTCATCCTCCAAAACGTCCACAACCTAAAAAGTCCTTTAACATATGAATTACCAACACACCTCCTCTATGCTAGAAATATGAAGAACATGACGAGCCATATCCATATCCATAGGCAACTCCAATTCGTATGCGGCCTTACCAATCCTCCTCAATACTCTATAAGGAAACACTAACCTTAAACTCAATTTCCTCTCTTACTAAACAAACCACACCTTTCATGAGAGTAGCCTTTAAATAGACTCAATGATCACTTTTACATCCAAGATCCCTACTCTTCACACCGGGATAGGGCCTTTGACGACTTTGGGCTGTTTCATTCTTTCCCTAATCAACCTACCTTCTCCATAGCCTCCATAACTAGATCTGGACCTAATAAAGTCATTCCTCCCGCTTCAAACCACCCAACTGGGGACGTACAACGTCTATCATATAGAGTCTTCAAAGGAGCCATGCCAATGCTAGAACAATAGATACTTTTTGTCTCATCATGAACCCTCTTGCTCAAGTCATAGACACTAGGCACACATAAGCTAACTTGGTACCTAAGGTTACCATCTCCCCCTTAAGAGAAAACCTCCATCTTGCCAATGCTCACCGAAGCTTTCAATTCTAACAAGAAGGGATTAAGATCTTGCTTTGCTCTTACCTCACCAACCAATAAAGATTTAGAACCATGAATAATAATAACACTACCATTGTCCACCTCTTCTAACCTAACACCTAATCTAGCCAACTGATGCACCTCCCTAGCATATCTTTATCACCACCATTAACATGTACTAGGCTACCCATAGATATCCTACTCGAAGTATCCGCCGCAACATTAGCCTTACTATGCCGATAATGCACACTCTCATCATAATCCTTAAGATGTTCTAACCACCACCTTTGTCTCAAGCTAAGGTCATTTGGGTGAACGCATATTGGAGACTCTAGTGAATGGTAAATAGATCAACATGTACCCCAAACAACCAAGGACATCAAACTCAAATCAATTACAATGACAACTAATCTTAAAGTCGTAGGTAGGATAACCCTTCTCATGCATCTCAAATTAGCTAAAAGCATAGGCTCCCACCTGACCATCTTGCATCAATATACAACACAAACCAATCTGGGCGGCATCACAACATAACAAATCCCTCTAGCCCTTTGGTAGTGACAAAATGGGAGTGGACACAAGCTTATCCTTCAATATTTGGAAGATTCTCTCACACTTATTGGTCCACACAAACTTGGCCTTCTTTTGAGTCAATTTAGTCATAGGAGAAGTAATAGAAAGAGAACTCATTCACAAACCTCCGATACTAACCCGCTAGGCCCAAGAAGCTCCTAATGTCTAAGGGAGTCAAAGGTCTAGGCCAATTTCTAATCACATCTGTCTTCTTAGGATCCATATTAATACCATCCTCCGACACCCCATGACCTAGGAAGGTATCCTCCTTTAACCACATTTCACACTTCACACACTTAAAATATAACTCCTCTTACCCTGAGATTTGCAACACTACCCCCAAATGGTTCAGAATTTCGAAATAAATCAATATCTCATCACTAGAGACTACCACCAACATAACAAGGTAGGGACTAAAGACCCCATTCATGAAACCCATAGACATAATCAGGAATAAGTCAAACGAAAAGGGCACGACACCAAATTCAAAGTATCGGGAAGGATTTCACTAACCCAGTGATCACCGAAATCACCTCAATAGAAATAACTTAGGTCGAACACCCCTAATTCTTAAAAGATGGTAAATGCAACCATTAGAGATCAATTGTACCTTAAGACAAGAAATAGACTTACCCCTTTGCAACCACTTTACAAGTCTCCACTTAAAGACGGATTTAATAGGGAATCAGAATTTAACTCTATGGGCACTACATTCAATGGGGAGTCAACACCAACGCAGCTAATCCATCCCAATCATAACATCGAAATCCACCATCATACCAACCGAACAAGTCACAAGGCAAGACTAGTGCAATATGAACATGGAACAACACCTATGAACTTTTAAACAACAACAGGCTCGCCAACGAGACATGAACCGAAGAGAGTTTGGGACACACATGAAACCCACTAGAAGCCATAAAAATAATGAAAGAAATATTGTAATGACCACAAAAAGTGCCCGAAAATATGCCTTGTAAGAATCCAAAATCGTGATTTCCATATATCTAAAAGTCTGTTCGTTATTTGAAAACTCTGACTTCATATTCTTGTTCTGGGAAATGGGTCGTAACCCAAATTTTAGAGCAACCGTATCAAAATCTGAAAATCACAAAAAATGTTATTTAGGAGGGTCAACTTTGAAGGGGCATATCTCTTAGCACACAAAAAATTGAGTGGCTCATAATCAACCAAATTAAAGCTCTTTGAAGTATCATTCCAAGACACTTGGTTTTACCTTATTTTGAGATTGGATGAAGGATTAATGCCCATTTTTATAGAACTCATTTGTGCAGAAAATATAGATTCCAGTGGTGTTTTTGCGTCACCTCCGCGACGTGTCTCTGTTGTTTTTGGTGCCTGTTTTTGTTTTTTCGGTCCAAGACTTATATATCTTGGGCCTAAGGGTTCCCACACTTGAAAATACATATACTTACCCATAGTTCACCCTCATATCATCCTTAACATTCCCCAATATCCTCTCAAACACTTAAACTCATATTGCAGCCTAAATTCAAGTCCCAAAACTCAAGATCAATCTTAAGAATTTCTTCTAGGATTTCATTCAACCTTGAAGTCTCCTTCTTCAATCTATTTCAATGGTTCTCCAAAGCTAAGGTATATGGTGTTGAACAATTGGGTCCTTTTACCCATGGTGCTTAAGCCTCCTTTTTACTAATATTTCATGATTTAAAGTTGATTTTACATGTGAGTCTTTTATATTGAGAAATTTGCTGCACTGTGATTTTAGTTCATGAAAGTATGGTTGTTTTAGTATGTTTTGAGCTATAAATCTTGGATCTAATGTTGGACTTGATGAGGGGTTTTGATGTGAATGTCTTGGGGGTGTTCAAGGTGTTGATTGATGGTTTTACTATAGATTTTCTTGCTTGATTTTATCTCTAAATTACATGGTCTTTTACCCCCATTACATCCCCAAGTGTTTGATAAAATGTCTGTCTAGGGTTACTTGAGGAATTGAAGGTCCAATGCATGTCTTATAAGTTGAATGATTTTATGATGATTATATGATGATAAAATGATGTGTATATGTGTGTCTAAATCATGTAAATCATCTATGGTATTATAAGTGAATTGTTGGGTTCTTATGTTGCAGTATTCTTGGGAAAATAAGGAGTTCTTTCTTGATGGTTGAAATGTAATGATTTGATGAGCTAGTTCTATGAAATGCTTAATTCGAAAACGAAAGGGTTCCCATAAGGAAGGTCATACTTAATCCAAAAAGATACGTGCTACCATAAGGAATGTCACTTAATCCAAAAAGGGAGGGCTCTCGTACGGAAGGTCACTTAATTCGAAAAGGGATGGACTCCTGTAAGGAAGGCCACTTAATCCAAAAAAGGGATGGGCTCCTATAAGGAATGTCACTTAATCCAAAAAGTGATGGGCTCCCGTAAGGAAGGTAACTTAATCAAAAAAAGGACGGGCTCCCATAAGGAAGGCCACTTAATCCAAAAAGTGATGGGCTCCCATAAGGAAGTTTACGCCTCCAAAAGGTCTTACCTTATGTCTGTTGAGGTTTCTTCCTATCCTTATATATTATGATATTTGTAAGATGAATGTATTGCAAAGCATGATTTATGTACGCATTGGTCATATATGTCATTTTGTTATTATACTCTCTATTTATTATTATTATGCATTTTGATTGATGTCTATCTCTTGTTGTATTGCATCCCACATACTTAGTACATTCAAACATAGTAATGCATAATCTATGCCTACATGATGTCACCATGTAGGAATCGGAGCCCCACTTGAGCATCCCCATCCACGTGGCTAGTACGACTCCGCTCAAGCTTGTTGGTGAGTCCTCCATTCCGTGGATTTTACTTATGATCTCTTGCTATGTACTAAAACTTTCTCTCTTTGATTATGTTTTGACTATGAGGGTGAGCTCGGTTGCTTTTTCTTGGCCTCCACTCTTATTTTTATGTAGTAGAGGTGCTATTGGACATATTGGGTATCTATGTTATGAGCCTTGACTTTATTGACTCTTGTAGCTTATGATATGAAAGAGGTTCCTTTGGTCCCAGTTCCCTTTTTTATATTTCTTATGTTGTTTTACATTGCTTCCACGACCAAGGATGTGTAATGATATGCTATGAGGCTTGTTTGGGGTCCTTTCGGGTTCCCCATTCTCCGGTCACGTCTAGGCCCTAGGATTTGGTCGTGACAATAGGACAAAACCATAATCATAAGAAATAGATAACATACTAACAATATGACATGTATTAATGATTCTTGAACTAAAATCATGCTTAGATAGAACATAATACGAGTATAAAGAGTGACAATTATAGTGCAATCCAAGGCATGCTACCTCCTTGGAGAGGCGCATGAGGTACGAGCCCCTTTATAAGGTTGATGGAGTACAAACCCCCCAACAAGATTGATGGAGTACAAACCCCCCAACAAGGTTGATTGGTACAAACCCCAAATAAGGTGGATGTGTACCAACCCCCAACAGGGTTACCCGGGCTTACTACCGACCGAGCTAGGCGATTGAGGTACCACCCCCAACGAGGTTACCCAGGCCTACAACCCCCCGAGCTAGGCTTGGTCATCCCCCACACTCTAGAGATAATATTATATATATAGACACACACACACTCTTTTCAACATCATATACATACATTCCCTTTCATCATCATTTCATCATTATTACATCATCATTCCATTATCATTCTATTATCATTTCATCATCATATAGTCATTCAACTCATAAGACATGCATGGGACCTTCAATTTCTCAAGAAATCATAACCAGACATTTTATCAAACACATGGCGGGTGTGTAGTGCTAGTGTAAAACCATGCAATTCAAGAGTTAAATCATGCAAGAAAACTTGAAGTAAATAGTCCACCAATAATTGGTAATACCATCTTGCAAAATATATTGGAACCCCTGATCGAATCCCAAGAGAGATCGTGGTGCTAAAACTTAAAACATGCATAATCGTAATAGGTAAATCATCTCTTGGTATAGACTTAAAAATGAGTAATCATGTATTTTCAACCCAACTTTCATAAAATCCTAATATAGTATATGATCATAATCTGCAACGAATAATACCCATAAGCAACACAACTTACAAACATGTAGTTTCCATAAAAATGGAAGATTGGGCTTCATGTGTGAAAGGTAACCATGAATGAAACCAACATACATTAGACCTTGAATTTCTTGCAATTGAGTTGTGAAAGACTTGATGTTTGGAAGTGGGTCTTGGAATCCAAAGCTTTCTCTTGAGTTTCCTTGAATTTGTATTGCGGTTTTGATGGAGGCTCTTAAGAGAATTTGAGAGTGTATTCCAATTGAGAGGAGTGAATTTGATCTTTAGGAATAGTGTCAGATCTTTAGGAGGTGTTAAGATAGCATAGGAATTCCCAAAATGACAATAGAAATGGCTAAACTTACGGAATGCCATTAATGAGGATGAATTTGGCAAAAACCCGTATTACCCCTGTATATACAAGTTCTACGAAAACGGGCATAACTTCTTCATCCGAACTCTAAATAAGGTGAAACCAAGTGCATTGGAAAGATAATTGAAAGAGATTTGATTTGGTTGGTAAAGGGCCACCCATTTCCTTTTCTGTAAGAGATATGTCCCTTTAAAGCTGAACTTCCTACTGGTACTCGTGCAAAACCTAGCCAATGGAAAATACTTCGAACTTGGTTTGATGTAGGGGACCTATGATAGTATTACATGACATAAATAAGCTTGACTTAGATGTGAATGAGAGCTTGAAGCTTGAATGGGTTTCTTGTGATTCAGAAGTGAGTTTTGGACAGTTGAATTGGGTGAAATATTTGTCTAAGTATTAGAGAGAGTATAGGGGAATGTCTTGTATGATATAAAAGCAAAATATGGCTAAGTATAAATATTTTTCACATATGGGAAGGCTTGGACCCAAGACCTAAAATCCTTGGACCGAGATAGAAAAGCTGTATGAAATTACACTGAGAAATAATACTGGCGCGTCGCGCCAGTGACGCGCAGGCCCACTTTTTTCGTCAAACTTTAAAATTTCAGCATATGAAGTCGAATTTTTGATATTGTGTACAGATTTTGAGATATGTGGAAATTACAATTCTGGGCATTTTCGAGGCACATTTTCGTGTACTTTTTCTGGGGTCGTTACAATAGCTCCCCCTTGGGAACATTCATCTCCAAATGTCAAAGAAATGTACAAAAGAAGTGTAATCATAAAGAGACCAGCCCCAACAAGAATGCAACATCACACTTAAAATACCATTTTTAAAATCTCAACATAAATGTTAAAATCACCATGATCTTTCTCAATATAATCATGATTGCATGCAATGACATAGGGGCTGAAACATAAGACTTAGAATTCATAGAAGGACGTGACGTGCTATCATAAGCTTGAATAGAATGAAAGAGGTATAAATATTTCTCCTCCATGCCCACTCCGGCTCCCCGAGAGATACTATTGACTTGACGAATCTCCCAATGAGCCTCGACAAATACTACGCCCTCACAAATCAACATTTACTTATATCCACACAACTTCTCCACCAGACCTCATCATAAGTCGACTCATCCTCCACAATGTCCATAACCTAAAAAGTCCTATAACACATGAATTACCAACACACCTCCTCAATCCTAGAAATATGAAGAACGTGACAAGCAATATCCGTATCCACAGGCAACTCCAATTCGTGCGGCCTTACCAATCCTTCTCAACACTCTATAAGGAAATATAACCTTAAACTCAATTTCCTCTCTTACTAAACAAACCACACCTTTCATGAGAGTAGCCTTCAAATAGACCCACTCACCACCCTTACATCCAAGATCCCTACTCTTCACACCAGGTTAGGGTCTTTAACGACTTTGGGTTGTTTCATTCTTTCCCTAATCAACCTCACCATCTCCATAGACTCCATCACCAGATTCGGACCCCAATAAAGTCATTCCTCCCACTTCAAACCATTCAACTGGGGACGTACAACGTCTATCATATGGAGTCTTCAAAGGAGCCATGCCAATGCTAGAATGATAGCTACTTTTTGTCTCATCATGGATCCTCTTGCTCAAGTCATCAACACTAGGCACACACAAGCTAACTTGGTACCTAAGGGTACCATCTCCCCCTTAAGAGAAAACCTCTACCTTGCCAATGCTCACCGAAGCTTTCAATTCTAACAAGGAGCGATTAAGATCTTGCTTTGCTCTTACCTCACCAACCAATGAAGATTTAGAACCATGAACAATAATAACATCACCATTGTCCACCTTTTCTAACCTAACACCTAATCTAGCCAACCGATGCACCTCCCTATCACCTCTTTATCACCACCATCAACATGTGCTAGGCTGCCCATAGACATCCTACTCGAAGTATCCGCCACAACATTAGCCTTACTGTGCCAATAATGCACACTCTCATCATAATCCTTAAGATGTTCTAACCACCACCTTTGTCTCAAGCTAAGGTCCTTTGGGTGAACGTATATTGGAGACTCTAGTGAATGGTAAGTAGATCAACATGTACCCCATACAACCAAGGACGTCAAACTCAAATCAAATACAACGACAACCAATCTCAAAGTGGTAGGTAGGATAACCCTTCTCATGCATCTCAAATTAGCTAAAAGCATAGGCTCCCACCTAACTATCTTGCATCAATACACAACACAAACCAATCTGGGATACATCACAACATAACAAATCCCTCTAGCCCTTTGGTAGTGACAAAATAGGAGCGGACACAAGCTTATCCTTCAATGTTTGGAAGATCCTCTCACACTTATTGGTCCACACAAACTTGGCCTTCTTTTGAGTCAATTTAGTCATAGGAGAAGCAATAGAAAGAGAACTCATTCACAAATCTCCGATACTAACCTGCTAGGCCCAAGAAGCTCCTAATGTCCAAGGGAGTCAAAGGTCTAGGCCGATTTCTAATCACATCTGTCTTCTTAGGATCCATATTAATACCATCCTCCGACACCCCATGACCTGGGAAAGTAACCTCCTTTAACCACATTTCACACTTCACACACTTAAAATACAACTCCTCTTACCCTGAGATTTGCAACACTACCCCCAAATGGTTTACAGGTTCGAAATATATCAATACCTCATCACTAGAGACTACCACCAACATAACAAGGTAGGGACTAAAGACCTCATTCATGAAACCCATTGACATAATCGGGAATCAGTTAAACCAAAAGGGCACTACACCAAATTCAAAGTATCGAGAAAGATTTCACTAACCCACTGATCACCGGAATCACCTCAATAGAAATAAGTTAGGTTCAACTCCCCCAATTCTTACAAGATGGTAAATGCATCCCTTAGAGATCAATTGTAACTTAACACAAGAAACAGACTTACCCCTTTGCAACCACTTTACAAGTCTCCACTCAAAGATGGATTTAATAGGGAATCAGAATTAAACTCTATGGGCCCTACATTCATAGGGACTCAACACCAATGCAACAAATCCATCCCAAGCATAACATCAAAATGTACCACCACACCAACCGAACAAGTCACAAGGCAAGATCTAGTGCAATATGAACATGGAACAACACCTATGAACTTTCAAACAACAGTAGGCTCGCCAACAAGACATGAACCAAAGAGAGTTCAGGACACACATGAAACCCACTAGAAACCATAAAAATAATGAAAGAAATAATGGCATATCAGCCCATCAATGCAAACACATCAAAGCCAAAGAAATTTTTTTCAACGTACCGGTAGCAACATCGTGCATCTCATCCCTTCTTGAGCTACTTGATCAACATGTCCACCTTGATCTAAAAGTCGACTACCTTCACACTTTTTTCGAACATATGGACAATTGACTAGCTTGTGACCCATTTTACTACACCCATAATAAGCATTGGTCTTCTCAAGCATGGGCCACCATAGTACTTTCCACACCTTTGAAACTTGGGATTAGTCAACCCACCAACATCTCCTTCACTCTTATTGCATTTTCAAGAGCAATCCTTTACCTTATGACCCAACTCTCCACTACCATAATAAAAGTCAGTACCTATCAAGCATGGGCCATCATGGCACCTACCACATTTTGGGCACCTAGCATAAGCTACCACACCACATCTATCTTTGAGAGTTTGGAACGTTCCTTCAAATACGGACCTTCTTGGCCCCACTACCTCTCCTCTTACCATTTGAAATTTCGGGAGCATTCACTTGTTGAGTGAGGTGAATTGCCCATTTTGTCACCGCTTTAGAAAAAACCCATAGAGCGTTGCGGACCTCCAATTTTGTCATATCATCACCCTGAGTAGCTTGAGACAAATTCTGTAATGTAACGGTTAGGGACTTGCAGTAAGCCCTAGGGAAGCTAACTCTATCGCATGACATAGATCATGAAGAAGGGAAACATTTCCTAGAACACCTCACAACCTCCTATTCCTAGTCGTGCTGCGATTCATAATCATGAATAAGACTCTAATCAACATGGTGTGTTGGACGTCGAGGAACTAATAATCTAGTGCTCTGACACCATCTTTGTCACGATCCAAGCCTAGGGACTAGACATGACCGGCAAATGGGGAACTCAAAAGGAACCCCAAATAGGCCTCATAGCATTACACATCCTTGGTCGTGAAAGCAATTAAAATGACAATAAGAGATAAGCATAAACAAGGGGAATTTAGAATAATGATAAATTTCCATATCATAAACACTAAAAAACAAGAGAGTCAAGGCTCATAACATAGATACATAACTTGTCCAACAGCACCTCTAAACATTATATACTTAGAAAGGGACAAGACAAGAAACCTGGCTTACCTTCATAATAATAATAATAATAGGTAATCCAAACATACAATACATAGTCTAAACATAAGCTTGAATTAAGATAGATATTATCCCGGAACTTGAGGACTCACAATCCATCTAGCCATGAGGAGAATTAATAGGAGCTTCGTTTCCTACATGGTGATATCATGTAGGCATAGAGTATGCGTTAGTATGTCTGAATATACTAAGTATGTAGGATGCAATACAAAAAGAGATAGTCATCATAGAAAAAATGCATAATCATAAGCAATAGATAGCATACTAACAATATGACATGTATAAATGATGCTTGAAGTAAAATCATGCTTATATAGAACATAATACGAGTGTAAGAAGTGACCATTACAGTGCAATCCAAGGCGTACCACCTCCTTGGAGAGGTGCATGAGGTACAAACTCCTTCATGAGGTTGATGGAGTACAAACCCCCAAACAATGTTGATGGAGTACAAAACCCCTAAAAAGGTTGATGGTACAAACCCCCAACAAGTTTGATGGGTACCAACCTCCAAAAAGGTTACCCAGGCCTACCACCCCCCGAGCTAGGCGAATGAGGTGCCAACCCCTCAACAAGGTTACCTAGGCCTACAACCCCCCGAGTTAGGCTTGGTCATCCCCAACACTATAGATATAATATCATATATATATATATATGCACACACACACTCCTTTCATCATCATATACATATATTCCCTTTCATCTTTATTTCATCATCATTCCATTATCATTTCATACATAAAAGAATAAACTTCCGGCTAAAAACTCATCATATAGTGATTCAACTTATAAGACATGCATAGGACCTTTAATTCCTCAAGAAATTATAACCAGATATTTTATCAAACACTTATTGGGTGGCTAGTATAAAACCATACAATTCAAGAGTGAAATCATGCAAGAAAACTTGAAATAAGACAGCCCACCAATACTTGGTAATACCATCTTGCGAAATACGTTGGAACCCCTCATCAAATCCCAAGAGAGATCATGGTTCTAAAGCTTAAAACATGCATAATCATAATAGGTAAATCATCTCATGGTAAAGAATTAAAAATGAGTAATCATGTATTTTCAACCCAAATTTCATAAAATCCCAATATAGTATATGATCATAATCTCTAACAAATAATACCCATAAGTAACACAACTTGAAAACATATAATTTTCATAGAAATAGAAGATTGGGCTTCATGGGTGACAGATACCTATGAATGAAACCAACATACCTTAGACATTGAATTTCTTGAAATTGAGTTGTGAAAGAGTTGATGTTTGGAAGTAGGTCTTGGAATCCAAAGCTTGCTCTTAAGTTTCCTTGAATTTGTATTGTGGTTTTGATGGAGGCTCTTGAGAGAATTTGAGAGTGTATTCCAATTAGGAAGAGTGAATTTGATATTTAGGAATAGGGTTAGGTCTTTAGGAGTTGTTGTGATAGCATAGGAATTCCCAAAATACCATAAAAATGGCTAAATTTATAGAATGTCGTTAATGAGGCTGAATTTGGCAAAAGCCCATATATGTCCCTGCACATACAAGTTCTACAAAAACAGGCATAATGTCTTCATCCGAACTTTAAATAAGATGAAAGCTAATTCAAAGAGCTTTGATTTGGTAGGTCGTGGACCATCCTGTTCTTTGTGTGCTAAGAGATATGTCCTTTTAAAGTTGACTTTACTACCGGTACTTGTGCAAAACTTAGCCAACAGAAATTCCTTCAAACTTGGCTTGATTCAGGGGATCCATGATTTTCTTAAACAACATAAATGAGCTTGACTTAGATTTGAATGAGAGCTTGCAACTTGAATGGGTTTCTTGAGATCTGGAAGTGAGTTTGGAACACTTGAAATAGGTGAAATATTTGTCTAAGTGTTAGAGATAGTATTGGAGAATGTCTTGTATGATATGAAAGCAAAATATGACTAAGTATAGATATTGTTCACATATGAGAAGGCTTGGGACCAAGACCCAAAAGCCTTGTACCGAGATAGAAAAGATGGATGAAATTACACTGAAAAATAACACTGGCGCGTCGCTCCAGTGACGCGTAGGCCCACTATTTTCGTCAAACTTTGAAATTTTAAAATTCACTACGGTTGCTCTAAAATCGGGGTTAGACCCATTTTCTACTCAACTTGACCCCTTGAATAAGAGTATGAAGTTAGACTTTTGATATTTTTTGGAATCTATATATTTTGTGGTAATTGCACACGAATTTTGAGATATGTGAAAATTACTATTTTGAACAATTTTGAGGCACATTTTCGGGCATTTTTTTGGGTCATTACACATGTCAATTCTATAATTCAAATATCGATACACAACAAAACATGAGGATGAAATAGAAAGTATCAATGACCTCATAGGCTATCTAGTACCTCAAGGTAACCCATTAACATCTTATCATCTCTATCTCATCAACAATCAAAACATCAAGGCAACCAGACTCTTTAAGTCCCACATTATGCTCATCATATAACCATAGGGTCATAATTACTATCAATATATCACGTGTTTCCCCCAAATGGAGTCATCAATATCATATTATCACATTAATATCCAACATATGTCAAAACCAAAGGGTTTCAATTTATCAAAAGGATCGCCAATTACTCAATTTTCAGCATAGGCAAAATCACACTTTCCTCAAGAATCAATCATATCAAGCCCTTGGCTCAGGCATCAACCTAACTCATACAATTAATACATAAACATGCTCAATAACTCAAATCCAGTCCCAAAGGGTTAGCCAAACATACCTCGATACTGAAACTGCGCTCGAGCAAGATTTCAATCAACTCAAGCTTCCAAATAATTCATCGATCGATCAACCAATATCAAGACTGGGTACTACTTATCAAGAGGTTCATTTTGATATCCATATTTTCATATTTTAGGCTTAGGGGAAAAAGAGTCAAAATTAGGGCTAAAATTCAAAAGTGTAAAATCTGGTAATTGACTTCAAATTTGGATTCTGCATGATAAATGAAGTTCACAGGTGAAAATTCTACTAACATCAAGTTTAAATCGATGAAGAAATCCCCGATTAAAGTCTCAAAACCGTAGAACAAAAATCCTCAATTTTGGACATTCAAAATTATGAAGTTCATATCAAAATCAAGATAAAAATCTTGGAAATTGATGAAAACGATGTTAAAAGCACTTATTCAAAAGATTTCTTTGAAAACTCTCTCCAAATAATTTCTCCCAAAGGTTGAAATATTGAAAATGTAGTGAAAATGAGGGTTTTTATGTCTTTAAAAATGACTCAGTAAATGTGCTCCGCAAAGGTAGAACCTTGTCGTCTATGATGGAGTACAAGGGCACCCATACCTCCGCAAAGGTGGAGAACAAATTGGGTTGCACCAGATACCCCCACACCATCCAATGCCAAAACTCTAAACGAACCCGTGGAATTCATCCGGACTCAGAATTTTACAAACTTTATACGTATCCATATCAGAAACAATGATGCTACTCAATGGAATCATCGAAATTCAATTCTGAGGTCTGCAAGACACATTTAGTAATGCACATCAAATAAACTAGTTTAACAATCTAAATGCCAAAACTATCCTCGAAAACTGAAAAAATTATGACGAGACCATTTTTAGCAATAGTTTCACCATTCGAAGCTATTGGAACTGTCAAAATTCCTATCCGATCTGCTAAACTCCGAATGTTGACCAGAACCAAACTTTGGTTCTGGAAATGACTAAAATCATAACTTTGGGCCTACAAAACTCATCTTAACTCCAAATTCAGTTCTGTAACTTCCTGTATTTCAGTTTCAACATTCCTGAGGTAATAAAATTGACAAATCCCAATCCAACTTCCGAAATGCAGAATGACACAAAAACTCATTTTTTCAACAACTTATGTTTTGAAAAAGACCAAAACTCATATTTTCAACATTTAAAACTTAGGATTCTAATTCCAACCATTCAAATAGTTCAAAGTAGGCCCAAAGCAACTTATGAAAGGGTAAAATAATAATTATACAGATAAAGCCAAAAATTACCAACTAGGTCATTACCTCATTCACCAATAAAATGAATATTTGTCCTCGAACATAAGTAAAAGAGGAATACTTGAAGCCGCAAAAAGACTAGGATATCTAGCCCATACATTAGACTCCAACTCCCAAGTGGCCTCATCAACAAAATAGTGCCGCTACTGAACCTTCACAAAAGGTATATCCTTGGATCTCCATCTCTAGACCTGCCTATCCAATATAGCTATAGGTCTCTCTTGAAAGGACAAATCTAGACCCAATTGAAGAGTCATAATTAGTCATATAGGACTCATCCAGAATATACCTCCAGAGCATAGAAGTATGAAATACACGATGAAGGAAAAAAAGTCTCGGTAGTAAAGCCAAGTCATAGGCAACCTCACTAAATCTCCTCAAAATCTCAAATAGGCCAATGAATCTAGGACTAATCTTTCCCCTCTTTCCTAATCTTATCACACCCTTCATGGGTGAAACATTTAGTCAAACACTGTCACTAACAGAGGACTCAAGAGGCCTAACCCCAATATGAGCATAACTCTTTTGGCAACTCTGGTTGTCAAAAGCCTACTCTGAATTCGTCGGACCCAATCTGTGGTATCCTGAAGAAAATCAACACCCAACACCTCAGTTGAACCCAAATCAAACCATCTAATGAGTGATCTACATATCTTATCATACAAGGCCTTGAATGGTGCCATCTGAATGCTAGAATGGTAATTATTGTTATATGCAAACTCCACCAATGGTAAGTGCTCGTCCCATCGGACCCCAAAGTCAATAACATAGGCCCTAAGCATGTTCTTCAACACTTTAATAGTGCGCTCTGACTGTCCATTAGTCTGAGGCTGAAAAGTTGAACTACAATCCACTCTAGTACCCAAATCACACTTGAAGCCTGCCAAAAGTGGGAAGCAAACACAAATCCTCTATCTAATACTATTGAAATTGGCGCACCATGCAATCTAATAATATCTCAAATAAATAATCTAGCCAACTGCTCCGCACTATAGCTAGCCTTCACCGGTATGAAGTATGCTGACTTGGTCAACTGATCAATGACCACCCAAACTTAATCAAAGTTCCCCAAGGCCATAAGAAAACATGTGACAAAATCCATAGTCACTCTCTCCCACTTCCACTCGACAATGGGCATCCTTTGCATTGATTCGTCTAGCTTTTAATGCTTATACTTCACCTGTTGGCAATTCAAACACTTAGCCAAAAACTCAGCTATGTCTCTCCTCATGCCAAACCATTAATAATGTTGTTTAACATCATGACACATCATAGCCACACCTGTATGGATGAAATATCTAGCACAATGGGCCTCCTTTAATATCAATTTCACCAAATTCCTAACTTTAGTCACACATACTCTACCATTAACCTTCAAAACACCATAAGAACCAACAATAGCCACCTTGCTTCACTTCTCAGCACTTTATCGTGAAGCATGCATAATCTGGGGTCCTTGAACTAGTGAGAACATATCTGATCAAGCAAAGAAGACCTAGCCTCAACAAATGCCAAAATAATTCGAAAGTAGAAATATCCAAATGGACCATCTTCCTAGCAAGTGACTGAACCTCTAGGGCTAAGGGCCTCTTCTCAGCCCTCAAGAATGCCAAGCTCTGCATGCTAGTAGCCTTCTGGCTCAAAGAGTGTGCTACTATATTTGCTTTCCCGGGGTGATAGGCAATAGAGATATCATAGTCCTTAAGCAACTCCACCAACCTACGCTATATCATGTTCAGATCAGGCTGAGCAATGAAGTATTTAAGACTTTAGTGACCAATAAAGATCTCACAATGCACCCCGTAAGGGTAACATCACCACAATTTCAAAACAAACACAAATGCAGCTAAATCCAAGGCATGGGTGGGGTAGTTCTTCTCATGCACTTTATGCTATCTAGAAGCATAGACTATCACATTCCCCTTCTTTATCAATACACCACCCAAACCCACACCTAAAGAATCATAAGGTACCACCAATAGAACTCCCTCCTTGGGTAAAGTAAGATTAGGTTCTGAAGAAAACAAATTTTTGAGCTTTTCGAAACTCAACTCATAATCATCTGATCACTGGAATGCTACAACCTTCTGAGTTAATCTAGTTAATAAGGCTACAATAGATGGAAAACACCTAAACAAAATGTTGATAATACCCCACTAAACCAAGAAAACTCCAAATCTTAGTCATAGAAAAAGGCCTAGCCCAATCACAAATATCTACTACCTTGGCCGAATCGACTGTAATACCCTTTTTTAATGTGACATGGCCAAGAAATGTCATAAACTCAAGACAAAATTGGCCCTTCGAGAACTTAGCATACAACTTCTCTTCCATCAACTGACAAGAACTCATACAACAAGCACCACCCTTAGGATAAAAGCTACGTGCTCCAGTCTACACCAACTAAGGCAACTTTAGACGAGACAAAGTCACTGTCTTCGCATAACAATCAAGAATGGCATGATAGGGTGATAACCAGACCATAGTCAATACATATCAAAGTATACCATACCCAACAATATGAAGATAGGTAATAGTATCTCTCCCGATAAGAGTCACAACACCATCCCCTTATATACCCTATTCACCATAAAAAAGATTCACCTACCAAGCTGGAAGTAGAAATAAGCTCGATAAGCAGGTCACATGTAATGTCGATATCACAAGCATGATAAGCTAATGCATATGAATAAGTAGAGCTTGAATCAAATAAAGCTAAAGCTAAATGGTGGAACATTTGAACCATACATGTGATAACTGCATTAGAGGCCTCTGCCTCAACTCTACTTGGAACAACATAGCAAGCTCCATGCCCACCACTAGTCTGCAAACCACCCCAAATGCCACCTCTCATTATACTATGACCTTCTCTAGCACTAGCTCTCATAGCTTGAATTGTGTCCTTAGGTGCTGGTGCTAGAGCTAGACAAGCTTGCTGACATCCTGCAGCTTGTGTGGAAGAAACACGATAGGAGCAATGTTTGGCTAAATGCCTCACCTTACCATAAACATTACAAGTTTGAGTTTCTTTCCTCTAAGATGGTTGTCACCGAAACAGTTTGCATTAGGGTGGGGGTCCACTTAAATGATCGTGCTTGTAAAACCTCTTTCTGCCGCCTTCCCCATCATGACTGCTGCACTTTATCATGTGAGTGTGATCCACCATATTCATAAATGCATCCTTAGCCAGAACAAAGGCAGCTGTGGCCTCATGAAGATAATCCACTGGTCCATGAAACTATGAAACATAACTCAGCCAAAATATCTGAGGAGGAATTGTAGAAGTCCAAGAAAGATCTATTGGGATTGAGAAAGAGCCACAATGAATCACAGTTGGCTCAGTTGGAGCTATAGGAGGATTAATCAGTGCTGTAGAAACCTATACATCAATAGTAGCTAGGCTGGAGAATCTTCCTCTAATCTAGCAAATTTTCTCACAAGTAAATCCTGAATCGAGGGTGAAGCATCTAGGGCTATAGGTGGTGGAATAGAATCTGTAGGCCCCTCTGGCTCAGAAGTAGGCTCTATAGAAACCAATCTAACTTACCCTCTGCGTGGAGTTACACCTATAGCAAGTCCTAGACCCTTGAACCTAGCACAAACCCTACCTCAACCTCGAGTGGGAGCCGCATCAGTTGCCTTAGGCTCTCGCACTGATCGACAAGATTTGGTAATTAGTATCTATGTAGAAGGAGTCAATTAGATACCTTCAAACAGGTTGATATGAAAAAATGCATGAGTAGAATCAAGAATGAGATTATTCCTACCAAGTATCCTGTAACTTGTTGAAGATGGGTATGGATATCTACACACTGATCCGTGAGACTTTACTAGACACCCTACCCTAGACTCACAAGCCCAATGAAGCTTGAGATCTAATACCAAGCTTGTCATGATCAAAAATAGATCACAACTAAAGAATGATAAATAAAGCAGAAACAAACTTAAAAGATATAAGAAATCTCCAAAAACCTGGAGTCATGAGTACAAGAGCATCTAAAATGGTACTGAAGGGTAAATACAACTATCTCTAAAGCAAATACAATACTGTCTTATAATATCTGATTCATAGTCTGAGATAATATAGTATAAAAAGACCCATAGATCCATGATGACTCAAAGTCTGAGCCTCACTATTGAGATCTGCATGCTATTGATAAAATGATTATGGAATAATCAAATACCCTGTCATGAACCCTATGCATGATCTATAAGAAGGAAACAAGTAGGGGTGAGTACATCGAAATATATCCAATAGGTTCAACTGACTAGGTTAGAGAAATTGAGCAAGTATGTAATAACGAAGAATACTATCACCTGCAAGAAAAGGGTTAGTGCACAATGTAAATCATATACATACCATTAGAATAAAATATTAGTGATAGTCAAAGTTGTAATGCATATGAAATGTATGGAAGCAATTCTGGAGGAGCAAAATGAAGCAAATGCCGATGTATACATCAACCGAGCTGAAGCTACAAAATATAACCTATGGTGACTTTGTCAGTCCATATATTGGTAGACTCTGGCACTGGTGGCACATCGATGGGCTCTGGCATCGATGTGCATACATCTACCAAGTTGAAGATACAAGGTACAATCCATGGGGGTCTCGTTAAACCATCATAGAGGTTTCTTAAGTGTCACGATGGTCGCTGTCATCAATGACACCATCGGTAGATGCAGGCGCTGCTAAAGAGTGTTATAGTACCACGACAGACTCTAGCACCGATGATACTGCCAATGAATTTTGACGCCGATAGAGATTTTTAAAAGGGAATACATGTCAATTTCAAAATATATAGGTGCATAACAACAATTACATCCCTCGGTGGAGCCTGGCGCTAATAAATTATGTATAAATGCATAACAATAATAATTAGATGAATATCTATATAGTATGTCTCAGCGGACTCTGGCCTCATTAATCATATCTCAAGTAAAAACAACTATCAAAGGGCTAACGTAGTATAGATACAATGCATGCAAAACTAGAGGAATATGATGTATATCCAACATGATGTGCCTCAGCAGACTCTGACACCAACAACTAGATCTCAAGTAGTGTGACTATCTCAATACCTCAATGTCTCAGTGGTACAAATGCAATATGATAGGAATACATGTCAATACCATAATTCATGTATTTACATATAATAAAATATGAGGATGAAATATAAAGTATCCATAACATCACAGGCTATGCCAAGTTCCTCTTCTAGTACCTCAAGGTAACCCATTAACATCTTATCATCTCTATCTCATCAATAATAAAAACATCAACGCAACCACACCCTTTAAGTCCCACATTATTCTCATCATATAGACACAGGGTCACAATTACTATCAATTTATCACGTATTTCCCTCAAATGGTGTCACAAGTATCATATTATCACATTAATATCCAACATATGTCAAAACTAAAGGGTTTCATCTCAATTTATCAAAAGGATCGCCATACCTCAATTATCACCATAGTCAAAATCACACTTTCCTCAAGAAGCAGTCATATCAAGCCCTTGTCTCACACATAAACCTAAATCTTATAATTACTACATAAACATGCTCAATAACTCAAATTTAGTTTGAAAGGGTTAGTCGAACCTACCTTGATGCTGAAACTGCACTCGAGTAAGCTTTCAATCAACTCAAGCCTCTATATAATTCATGGATTGATCAACCACTATCAAGAATGGATGCTATGCATCAAGAGGTGCATTTGGATACCCATATTGACATATTTTACACTTAGGGACAAAATTGTCAAAATCAGGACTAAAATTCAAAAGTGTCAAATGTGGTAATTGACTTCAAAATTTGATTCTACAAGAAAAATGGAGTTCGTGCATGAAAACCCAACTAACATCGAGTTTAACTCGATGGAGAAATCCCCATTTATAGTTTAAGAATCATAGACCATAAATCCCCAATTTTGGACATACAAAATCATGAAATTCATGTCAAACTCAAGATAAAAATCTTGGAAGTTAATCAAAATGATGTTAAAAATACTTATCCAAAAAATTTATCTGAAAACCCTCTTCGAAATATGTCTCCCAAAGCTTGAAATATTGTAAATGTAGTGAAAATAGGGGTTTTACATCTTTAAAAATGACCCAGTAAAAATACACCCCGCAAAGGAGGAATCTTCCCTGCAATCGCAGAGCATAAGGGTACCTCTACCTCCGCAAAGGTGGAGAATAAATTGGGTTGCACCAGATACTCCCATACTAGCCAATGCCAAAAGTATAAACGGACCCCCGGAACTCGTCCAGATTGAGCATTTTACAAACTTTATATGTATTCGTATCAGAAATAATAATCTAGACTCAATGGAATTATCAAAATTCGATTCTGAGATTTCGATGACACATTTACCAATGACATCAAGTAAAATAGTTTAACATTCTAAATGCCAAAACTACCCTCGAAAACTCCAAAAATTTTGATGAGACCATTTTTAGTGTTAGTTTCACCATTCAGAACTGTTGGAACTGTCATAATTCCAATATGAGCTTCCAAACTCCGAATATTGACCAAAGTCAAACTTTAGTTCAGAAAATGACTAAAATAACAATTTTGGGCTTAAAGCCCTCATCTTAACTTCAAATTAGGTTATGCAACTTCCTATAGTTTAGTTTCAACATTCTGGAGCTAATGAAAATGTCACATTCCCAATCCAACTTCTGAAACTTAGAATGACACAAAAATTTACTTTTTCCACAACTTAAGTTTTGAAAAAGACCAAAGCTCATATTTTCAACTTTTTAAACTCAGGATTCCAATTCCAACCATGCAAATTGTTCGAAGGCCCAAACAACTTATGAAAGGTAAAATAATTATTTTTATAGATAAATCAAAAAATGACCAACTAGGTCACTACAGAGATCCCTAGTGCTTGAGTGTTAGAGTTCAAGGATAGTTGGTATGATCATGTACCACTCATTGAGTTTGCTTACTACAATAGATTACCATACTAGAATTGGGATAGCACCATTTGAGGCCTTATATGAGAGGTGACATAGTTACCTGGTGTGGAGGTTTTAAGTGGCAGAGTTGGTTTTGATAGGTCGGGATTTTGTTTGGCAAAAAGGAAAAGTTGATCTCTAGGTATATAGCACCTTATAGGATTTTGAGATACGTTAGTAAAGTTGCTTATGAGTTAGATTTGCATATGAAGATGAGTTTAATTCATTTGGTCATTCATAATTCCATGTTGAGGAAGTATGTATGAGATCCAAGTTCCAGTTTGCCTTTGAAAGTTGTAAATATGGAAGAGAACTTGACTTATGAGGAAGTTCTAGTTGAAATATTTGATAGGTAAGTGATAAGGTTAAGGAAAAAAGATGTTGCATCTGTCAAGTTCCTTTAGAGGAATCAACTAGTTAAAAGTGCCAAATGGGAAATGGAAGTGGATACGAAGAAATGATACCCCTATCTCTTCTACTTTACTCAAGCCTAAGGTATTAAGTGTTCTTTCTCAAAAACCTCATTTCTTTGCATTTCATTTTTCATGTCATCATCCATATTATCATATTTATGAGTCTGAATTTGAATGATATTTGAATCATAAGTTTGAAAATTTAACAAAAAAGTGTTTAAGCTGCATTTTTGCATTCGTTTTGGATTATTAACTTCTTTTCACTCCTTTAGAGTTTATATTTAGCATATGTAGGGATGGATATTTTCAAGGGCGATATATTGTAAATCCCCGCAAGTAACAACAATAACAACAATTACACACCAATATCCCATAAGTGGGTATGGTGATGGTAAAATGTACGCAGACCTTACCACTACCTCATAGAGATAGAGATTGTTTCTGGAAGATCCTCACCTAAAAACTATCAACCCCTAAAAATAAAAGATACTAGATATGAAAAAAGAAATTTGACTATTGTGGAAAGCCAATTATAATATATAAATATAAGAAAAGTAACAAATATAAGCTAGACAATAACAATACGAAATATAAAGACATGTCTAATCTTACAAACATACTACATCACTAGGCTTGACAACATACTGACAAGCCTATTAACCATCTATCCTAATACGCAACCTCCACTCCTTTCTATCTAAGTTCATGTCTTTAGTTGGCTGAAGTTTCGCCATATCATGTCTAATCACCTCGCCCCCAATACGTTTTAAGTCTACTCTACCCCTCTGCGTAACTCCCAAATCCTTTCTCTCACACCTCCCGATAGGGGCATCAACACTTCTTCTTTGCACATGTCAAAACTATCACACCCTTACTTATTGATTTTATAAAGACCTATAAGTAAGAAATATGAAATTGTAGGGAAAAAGAGAAGTTCGAAATCTACAAGGAAAAGTAAGAGCCCTATTTATAACTCGTGCTTCAATTCATGAGCTGTAGATGAGGGTCATGGTTTGGGGACACTAAAGAGAGAATTTGGCTAAGTATAGGCGGCATTTACAAGGGGGAAAATACAACAATCAAATGGAACCATACACCATACTATGATTTTGTGGTTGAGTGGCTTCGATTGATCAAGGTTTCAATTTTTGAAGTGTTAAACACAAATAACAGGCTTAGTCATACTCCTTTTTATGGTCTGTATGGGATCATATGTAACAACCCATAAGTTAGGATCCTAAAACATGTAGAAAAGTTGGAATGAAAATGCTCAGGATTAGACTCTAAAGTCCTAAATTCCCATTCCTTTACTTCATTCTTCCACTTTTGAAATTCCAAAGGCATTGTTCCTCTTCAAGAACAAGCTTTGTAGGCTAGGGTTTCAACGGTTTCTTACATAACAAGAGTTCCTTCTTCCTAGGCGGCACCTAAGGTATATGAGTTGATTTGTGGGTCTCCTTTCACCCACTAAGTTCTGTATAACTATTTTTATCTTTTCGTTTAGTTCCTTTATATTACCATGCATGCTAATGATGATTTTATGATGTTTTATGTTACTACACGTCTTTAATGTTACCATATGATGTTTTACTAAGTATTTACATATGTTTTAAGATGATTATGATGACACCACTGATATGGGTTTGAATGATGAAGTCTAGGTTGTTTTGTATATTTTGAATAAGTATATTTTCCTTATGTTCATGCATGTCACATATGAATTATGAATTTTTCAATATATGACTGTAATGACCCTTAAGGTTAATGATATGTTGCTATATTATTTATGTTATTTTGAGCTCTTTTATGGTGACCTCAAACCTATTATGAATTGTTGGGAGTGCTGGAATGGCATTTGGGTGTTATGGTTGAGAATTGTGCAAGTTTGTAAGTTGGCGAGAAGTTAAAATGGATAAAATGAATTTTTGATAAAACCCTAATAAACAGCCTCGAAATACAATTCTGATGGTTTTATTAGTTCTAAAATGGTCTACATATGATGGGATGGTAGTTGGTTTGAGAATGGAGGGTTTTGGGGGTGAATTTGAGCCAAAAGTTGTAAAATGAGTTCAACTAAAAGCTAAAAAGTGCATTTCTGTTAAAACCCAGTTTAATGCGCTCAGAATAAAAAACTAATGGTCTAGTCAGCTCTAGAATGTCAAAAATGACCTTTTTCAATTGACGGGGTCATCTAGTTGCCTCTTTCTCCTTTAGTTTTTTTAGCTAAAGTAGCCTGAAAGATGTGAGGTGTTCTTATTTCCACAGAAGGTTCCGTTTGGAAATCCAACTGCACCGTTGGATTTGGAATATTTAAATTAGTGTGGTTATACTATTCATTTATTGAAAATGGACATCAAAAGCCCTAAGAATGGCCCAAAAAAGTTGGACTTGAGCTGGTACAACTTTAACAGATCTTGTCCTACGCATTCGTGGAGTCTCTGCAATGTTTGTGGATGCCAGCCTTGGCACATTCCCTTGTTCATGAAATGCCTTTCACATTCCCATAGATGCCTCCACGTTCGCGGAGAAGGACCTAGAGGTTTATAAGTGTGCTTCAGCGCATCACTGACAGACATTAAGCAAAAGTTTACTAACTCATAAAATTCCCGTATTAAGTTTGTTTTGGGAGAATCAAAAGTCCATGTGAGTTTTGATAAAGAATGTCATGGTGAAGTTTGTTTAGGGTTTGGATGCATATTTCTAGGTAAATCGCTATGTTATCTGTAGTTGTTTCTCGGTTTTGTGAAAAACATTACATGTTAAATTTGTAATTGATTCTCAATGGAATGGACTAAAATTTTAGCCTAAACAATTCTACATTACAAGGGGAATGCAATATTCCTGGGTGTTGGCTGTAATTGTCCAATTTTCAAGAATTTGGGTAGAGAAGGATTTGAAATGAATGTTCTCCCGATAAAGTTTTCAATTTTTCTTTTGGTCTTTTTCTCGTTCTTCTAGGGCCCATTTTGGGCAAAAGTTTTGGCTGTAGGCTTCGAATGGCAAGGTTCATTTCTTTAATTTTTTGGGGGATTTCAAGCATGGGGCACAATCTTCCCATTTAAGCCCTTTTTCCCTAATTTCACCCATATCGTGAGGTAACACAACCAAACTGTTTGTGTTGACATTGTGCACTATATTCTAACAACTGGACAATTTTGAGAGACTATCAAGAAAGGAAAAATACATATAGAATTATTTGGAGTCATGGTGACATTTTTGAGTTAGGGTACGCCTTCCCTAAACCTTAGGCTGAGTGGAGTTGCATGCCTGCTGAGCCTAAAATGTATGTAAAATGCTAGTAGTGTCTGATATGCTGAGTTTTATGGTAGTAGAATTGCAATCTATGTGGCTGGTTGTGAATACTATAATCTTGATGTATGTATGCGTATATACATTGATACTATTGAGTTTAGGGAGGCCCAGTAAGGGTTGTATATGGGTCGATGCTACGGGTAGGTATGTATTTTGATCTTATTGATGTTTATGGTTATATGTTGCTTGATATTGATGTGTTATAACGACTGTGGGACCATTTGTTGAGTTTTTGCCACATTATTACTTGATTACTCGCATACTATGACCTTGTTGGGCCTATCTGTTGTGGGCTCTTATGATATCACTATTATTACAACATTTTTACTTCCATTACCTATTGTTGGCTAGCTTGTAGCATAGATTCCTATTGGGCCTGATTCTATCCTGATTATTTATATCTATGCTCTTGTGTACTAATGTTAGTCGCTGGTTTGGTTTCTTCTTACATGTGATTGGGGTGAATTTTCATTCCTCATGAGATGGTAGTATTTATTAATTTTGTAGGATACCTATCTCAAGGACGTTTTTTCCAATGTAAACTCTGGGCATGATATAACTTGGGAATTTTGGATCCAGTTGTATTGGTGTAATGATTAACTGTTATACCATCTCATCCCAAATAATGCTCCTCATCATCGTTAAGCATCGGTGGTCACATCCGAGAGTCTGAGTCCTGGGTGATTCTCCCTGTGGTACGAGTCTCTGGTGGCTATGACTGTGATATCAGTTTGCAAATGTAGATTTTGAGGTCTAAGCACCATCTGAGATATTAGTCGAGGACCTCACTGATTTCATTGAGGGGCGAGGCCTCGTGATTGGTATTCTGAGATGAGACACTATTGTTATGCTAGGGGATTCTTTCTCCCAGTGGGGATATGTCCCACCATAACAAGGTCACACTACTAGGCCTTGGCTAACAGCCGGACTAGAGGCCAGGTCGGAAGACCCAGAGGTTCAAGTTCCTGATCGATGTCAGGGATTCGAGTCCGCGTAGGATACCAGTCTTGGATGGGTCGAAGACCTAGTTATTGTTGTGATGTTGGGCGCCGAGAGTCTGATATTTACCTATGGATCCACTCACCGTTTCATACCCTGATTCTGTGTGGGTGTACCTTCTAGGCTTATAGGGGCTCAGGGGGCATTTAGGCTTAAACATTAGGGCTGTACACACGTGTACAACTAACCCTTGACCTTATGATATGGAGAGTTGGGTTCGGCAATGGTTATGTGGGTTACAATGATTAGTTGTTGGCTAGATTGTATGCGAGTGTACCTCCTAGACTTATAGGGTCTGGGTGGCGTACATGGATAGATAGTAGGGCCTTACACCCTTTTACAGTATAATGCTTCTAGTTTGGTGACAATTGTGATATAGGTTGCCTCAGTTTCATTAGATGATGTGTTTTTGCTTTTTCATGGTTGGTTCAGTTGATGTTACGGTGTGATCTAATGGGTTTACTGCTTTTAGATACATTTAAGCTTCCTTATGCATTTAATTCACTCAAACGACCGATGATGCCTACTAATTCCTTATTATGCTACTCACCCCTACTTATGCATCTTACTATGGTATAGGTCCAGGTAGCAGTAAAGGATGATAATTTTTAGTGATGTAGCTGCGTAGGAGATTTTATTTGGTAAGCACCAGCAACACTTGTTCAGTCTCCTTTTTGCGACCGTCTTTTGTTTCAAACTCCGCCTTGTGTAGTAGTTTTATGTATTTTATTGGAGCACCTGGGTTGTATATATATATATATATATATATATATATATATATATATATACTATGTTTTTGCTATATGTATCCTTTTGTTTACTAAGATTTTGTATAAATGACTTTTAGGTTCTGGGTAGATTCTCTTATATGTTGTTACGATATGATGTGGACTTACCTAGATGTTAATACAGGTACCCTTGGGTTGTATTTTTGTCTTTCCTGTAGGTGAGACCTAGAAAGTACCATCATGACTGGAATCGGGTCATGACAAGTTGGCATCAAAGCCTATGGTTCACTAACCTCAACTGTATAGAGTCACCATCTAGTAGTTTCTTGTGGAATGGTGTGAAGACGTCAGTGGCTTATCTCCAAGAGGCTACGAGATTTTTAGGAACTTTCCTATGTTTTTTATTCTTGTTGTGCGATTGTCAATAGTCCTTTAATATTTGGGGATCCGACTCTGTCCGTTCTTCTCGGGTATGGCACCTAAGGTATATTTCAGGGTTGGGTCCATGGTAGTGCTACTGTCACAACTCAAGCTTAGGGCCTAGATGTGACACAGCATATGGGGAACCCAAAGGGACCCCATGCAAGCCTCATAAAATATCTTCAGACATCCTTGGTCACGGAAGCAATAAAATACAATAAGAGTATGTAAATAGGGATAGATTGCGATAAGGGACAACTTTCATATCATAAACATCAAGAGTCAAGAGAGAGTCAATTCTGAAGGCATTACACATAACATGTCCAACAACACCTCTAACCAGAGAACTTAGCGGGGGCCAAGACAAGAAACTGGGCTCACCCTCATAGTCAAAATGTATAATAAAGAAAGAGAGTCGTAATACATAGCGTAAGAACATAAAGGTTTTCTGCGGTATAGAGGACTCACCAACTAGCCTGAGAGAGATTGTACTACCCGCGTGGAGGAGGAGGATCAAGTGGCGCTTTGGTTCCTATAGTAATAGCATATAGGCATAGAGTATGCGTTAGTACGTTTAAATGTACTAAGTATGTATGATGAAATGCAACAATAGATAGGCAACTTAGTCAAAACGCATAGTTAGACAATAGAGGAGCATATAATAATATGGTATGCATAGTGGATACTTGAAGTAAATTATGCTTACAAAACATAATACATGTGTAAGAAGAGACCATCATTATAGAACCCATAGGTTACCAAGGTAGAAACCCCTTAGGTCAGTTGGTGGATTGTCGCACCCTACCACCCATAGGGATTGAGGAACTAACCCGTCAACCCGATTACCAAGGTATGAACCCCTTTATTGGTTGGTGGATAGTCATACCCTATCACCCCTGGTGATTAAGGTACTAACACCTCAACCCGATTATCAAGGCACAACCCCTTGATTAGTATCAAGATACAAACCCCTCGACATGGTTACCTGGGCTCTTAACCCCCTAAGTAAGGCATGGTCACTTTCCAACATTATATAGGAGAATATCATATACATACATTCCGTTCATCATCATAAAGTCATTTAATTCACAAGACATGCATTGGATCTTCAATTCCTCAAAATATATTATCCGGATATTTTATCAAACACTTCGGGGGTATGTAGTGCTAGTGTAAAACTATGCAATTCAAGAGTGGAGACATACTAGAAAATTAAGTGTAAAACCATCAATTGATACTTGGTAATACCCTAAGCAATATACATCAAATTCCTTCATGAAATCTCACAATAGATCTTAGATTCATAACACAAAACATGGTAAAACAATTAAAATTTGATGAAACCCCAACATAGTGTGTAGTGAAGTTCATAATAAGTAAGACCCATGAGTAAATCAACTTTAAATCATGCAAATTTTAGGTAAGAGAAAGATTGGGCATCATGGGTGAAAGGAACCTATGAAAGAAACCCACATAACTTGAGTCTGGAGAATCATTGAAGAAGATTGGAAATGGAGACTTGAAGCTTGAATGAGAACCTTAAGATCCGAATACGTTTTAGGACTTGAAATTTGGAGTGCAATATTTGCCAAGTGTTTGAGTGTGTATGAGGGAATGTCTTGAATGATATGAGGGTGAAATATGACTAAGTATAGGTATTGTCATGCATGGGAATACTTAGGTTTAAGATCCAAAAGTCTTGGACCGAGATAGAAAAATAGAGCATAAAAATACACAGTAGCGCGCCCTTGGCGTGTCGCGCCAGGGGCGCGGATTGCTCTCTTTGTGATTTCAAACTTTTGATACGGTTGCTTAGAAATCAAGGTTAGGACCATCTCCCACTCAATTTGAGTCCCTCATCAAGAATAAGAAGTCAAAATTTTGATATCACGCACGGATTTTGAGATATATGAAAATTACGATTTTGAACACTTTCGAGGCACAATTTCGGGCACTTTTTTGGGTCATTTCAATGTCTCTTCATTGGGAATATTCATCCATAAATGTCAAATAAATGTATATAAGAAGAGTAATTATGAAGAGGTCAGCCCCAACAAGAATGCAATAATACCTTAAAACACCATTTTTTCAAAAGCTCAGCGTAAGTGTAAAATCACCATGAACTTTGCCAATATAAACATGAATGCATAAAAATTACTTAGGGGCTAGAACATGAGGTATGAAATCATATAGAAGACCTAGAATTAGTACCTTAAGCTTGAGTAGGATGGAAGAGATAAGGATATCATTTTTGCATATCTGCTTCGGCTTCCCATATAGCAGCTTCGACTTGTTGATTTCTCCAAAGTACCTTAACGGAAGCAACATCCTTGTTCCTCAACCTCTTCACTTTTCTATACAAGATCTCTACTAGAACTTCTTCATACGTCAAGTTGTCTTCAAATACCCCCAAAACATAAAGAGTCACAACAGCATTAGAGGTCACCCACACACTTTCTCAACATAGACACATAGAAGACCGGATGAATCAATTCCATTTCACTAGGAAATCACAACTCATAGGCCACCTTACCAATCCTCCTCCTCACCCTATAAGGACCCACAAATCTGGGACTTAGTTTACCCTTCTTACCAAAACGAACCATACCCTTCATGGGTGACACCTTCAAATAGACCCAATCATTAACCTTAAACTCAAGCTCCCTCCTTCTCACATTTGCATAAGACTTTTGGTGACACTGGGCTTTTTCAAACTTTCCCTAATCATCCTTACCTTCTCCATACCATAAATAACAAAATTCGGACCTAATAAATTCATTTCTCTAAATTCAAACTACCCAACCGGTGATCCACAACCTCTACCATAGAAGGCCTCAAAAAGAGAAATACCAATGCGTATAATGATAGGTATTATTATAAGCCAGTTCAATCAATGGGAGATGACCATCCCAACTACCTTGAACTCAATAATACAATCCCTAAACATATCCTCAAGATTTTGTATAGTTCTTTCAGCATGGCCATTCGTTTGAGGATGGAAGGCCTTACTAAGTTTAACTTTAGTACCAATACCCCTTTAGAAAGAACTTCAAAAACGTGAAGTAAATTGAACATCACAATCTGATATGATAGATAAGGGAACCCCATGAAACCTCACCAACTCATGGATGTATAACTTAGCATAATCTTCAACGCAATATATGGTCTTAACTAGTAGAAAGTGAGCCGATTTTGTCATCCTATCAACTATAACCCAAATAGAATCAAAACCCTTTCTAGTCTTGGGCAACCCAACAACAAAATCCATATTAATCTCTTCCCACATCCAAGTAGGAATCTTTATGTCTTGGGTTAGTCCACTCGTCCTTTGATGTTCGACTTTGACTTGTTGGCAACTATGGCAACCGAAAATAAATTTGGCAATGTCTTCCTTCATACCTCCCCACCAAAACATATTCCTCAAATCTCTATACATCTTAGTAGCCCTGGATTGAATAGAATAGGAAGAAATGTGAGCCTCATCAAGAATATTTTCTCTCAAGCCATCAATACAAAGAACACATAACCTACCTTGGTATCTAAGGACACCATCTCCCCCTTTAGAGGAAACCTCCACCTTAACATCTTTTACCAATGCCTTCAATTCTAACAAACCGGGGTCAAGATTTTGCTTAGCTTTCACTTCCTCAACCAATGAAGATTTAGAACCATCAACAATAACAACACCACCATTGTCAACCTATTATAGCCTAACTCCTAATCTATCCAACCGGTAGACCTCCTTAAACACCTCTATGCCCCCAATATCAACATGAGCTAAGCTACCCATAAACACCCTTCTCAAAGCATCCTCTACAACATTAGCCTTACCGGGATGATAATGCACACTTATATCATAATCCTTAAGAAGTTCTAACAACTTTCTTTGCCTTAAGTTGAGATCTTCTTGAGTGAACACATATTAGACACTCTTATGATCAGTAAACATATCAACATGCATCCCATACAAATAATGACGCCACATCATTAATCCAAATACCATGGTGGTTAGTTCAAGATCATGGATAGGACAGTTCTTTTGATGCACTTTAAGTTGTGTAGAAGCATAAGCTATCACCTTAACATTTTGCGTCAGAACACAACCCAAACCAACTCTAGAAGCATCACAAGACACAACAAATCCTTCTAGGCCTTCCGATAGAGACAAAATGGGAGTGGACATAAGCTTATCTTTCAAGATTTGGAAGCTCTTCGCACACTTGTTGGTCCACCCAAACTTAGCCTTCTTTTGAGTTAATTTAGTCATGGGAGAAGCAATAGAAGAGAACCCATTAACAAATCTCCAATAGTAGTCTACTAAGCCCAAGAATCTCCTACTATCCGATAGGGTCAATGGTCTAGGACAATTTCTAATCACATCCATATTTTTAGGATCCACCTTAATACCAATCCCCAACACCACATGACCTAGGAAGACAACCTCTTTCAACAAAAATTCACATTTCTCATACTTGGCATACAATTTTTCTTCGCTCAATCTTTGAACTACTATCTTCAAGTGACCCATATGCTCCTCCTCACTATGTGAATAGATCAAAATATCATCAATATAGACCACAACAAATGAATCAAGGTAAGGTTTCAAGACCTTATCCATAAGATCTATGAAGATAGCTAGTGCGTTGGTTAACCCAAAGAACATCACAACAAACTCATAATGCCCATACGTAGTTTAGAAGGCCATCTTAGGAATATCACACTTCCTCACCTTCATTTGATGATACCTGAACTGAAGATCAATCTTAGAGAAATTGCTAGCCCTTTGAAATTAGTCAAACAAATCATCAATCCTTCGAAGAGGATACTTATTCTTTATGGTGACCCTATTAAGTTGCCAGTAGTCAATACATATTCTAAGAAACCCATCCTTCTTTTTGACAAATAACACCAGTGCACCCCAAGGTGATTGGCTAGGCCTAATAAAACCCTTCTCCAACAAGTCCCATAATTGCTCCTTCAAATATTTTAACTCCGTCGGGGCAATACAATAGGGGGAAATAGTACCTCACACTCATAGACCCTTGTCTCAAATTCATAAATTCCACCATCTTGGCCTACCTAAGTTCAAGTGAAAAGAACCGATTAAGGAAAGCCACCTTGAACTCCTCCCAAAACACCACATTGTTGACTCCCTTCTCCTCTTTCCATTGGTTGTACCATATTTGTGCTACCCCTTTAAGTTGGTAAGCCGCCAACTCCACTTTCTCCTCCAACCTAACACCCATGATAGCCAATACCTTGTAGACCTTATCAATGAACTCTTGAGGTCCTAATCTACCTTAGACCCATAGAATTCCAGTGGGTTTATCCTCGTGAAGTCTCTCACCCGAGAGGCCGGAGTAGGAACATGAGGGGCTTGGGCCCCTTGATTGGCTTGATTAGCCACAACTTCTGCAAGCAATGTGAAAGCATCTCGGAGCTTCGGGAGTGCAAGCCCTCCTTTCTCTTGTGTTAGGCATGATCTAGCATGGCAAAGAACAATCTCTAGGGGGAATACATTACCTCAATTTATATAGCACGACATATTGTAAGAAGAAGGGAAACATTACTGAAAACGTCCCATGGCCTCTTACTTATAATTGTTGTGCGCAACACAACCATGAATAAGACTCTAATCGAAGTGGTGTGTTGGATGCCGAGGACTATTAACAATCTAGTACTCTAATACCAAGTTTGTCACGACCCAAGCTTAGGACCTAGACATGACACAACACATGGGGAACTCGTAGGGACTCCAAGCAAGTCTCTTAACATATCTTTACACATCCTTGGTCATGAAAGTAATAAAATACAATAACAATATGTAAATAGAGATAGACTGGACTAAGGGACAACATTCATATCATAACAATCAAGAGTTAAGAGAGAGTCAATGCTCATGGCATTATACAAAATATGTCTAACAACACCTCTAACCATAGAACTTAGCGGGGGCCAAGACAAGCAACCAGGCTCACCCTCATTGACAAAATATATAATAAAGAAAGATAGTCATAATAAATAACATAAGAACACAAATCTTATTCTCGGAATAGAGGACTCGTCAACTAGCTTGAGAGAGATTCGTACAAGCGACGTGGAGGATGAAGATCAAGTGGGGCTCTGGTTCCTACATGGTAATATCATATAGGCATCGAGTATATGTTAGTACGTTTGAATGTACTAAGTATGTATGATGCAATTCAACAATAGATAGGCAACTTGGTAAACATGCATAGTCAGACAATAGAGGAGCATATAACAACATGGCATGCATGGTGGATGCTTGAAGTAAATCATGCTTACATAAAATATAATATATGTGTAAGAAAAGACCATCATTATATAACCCATAGGTTACCAAGATACAAACCCCTTTGGTTGGTTGGTAGATCGTCACATCCAACCACCTATGGTGATTGAGGAACCAACCCCTCAACCCAGTTACCAAGGTTCGAACCCTTTGATTTATTGGTGGATAGTCACACCCTACCATACCTGGTGATTGAGGTACTAACCCCTCAATTCAGTTATCAGTGAACAACCTCTTGATTAGTATCAAGGTACAAACCCCTTAACATGGTTACCTGGGCTCTTAAGAGCCTGAGTAAGGCATGGTCACTTTCCAACACTATATAGGAGAATATCATATACATATGTTCCTTTCATCATCATAAAGTCATTCATCTCATAAAACATGCATTGGACCTTCAATTCCTCAAAATACATTAACTGGATATTTTATCAAATACTTGGCGGTTGTGTAGTGTTGATGTAAAATCATACAATTCAAGAGTGGAATCATGCTACAAAATTCAGTGTAACACAATTAATTAATGTAACAGCCTCAAGCAATATACATCAAAACCCTTCATCAATTCTCACAATAGTTCTTAGATTAATTGCTCAAAACATGGTAAAACAATCACAATTTCATGAAACCCCAACATAGTGTGCTATGAGTTCATAATAAGTAAGACTCATGAGTAAATCAACTTTAAATCATGCAAATTTTAGACAAACGAAAGCTTGGGCATCATGGGTGAAGGGAACCCATGAAAGAAATTCACATACCTTTACTTTGGAGAATCCTTGAAGAAGATTTGAAATGGAGACTTGAAGCTTGAATGAGAACCTTAAGACCTGATGAGTTTTTGACCTTGAAATTTGGAGTGAAATATTTGTCTAATTGTTCAAGTGAGTATTGGGGAATGTGTGTTGAATTATATGAGGGTGAAATATGGCCAAGTGTAGGTACTTGCATGCATGGGAGCACTTAGGCCCAAGACCAAAAAGTCTTGTATCAAGATAGAAAAATAATGCACAAAAATACACAGTAGCGAGCCCTTGGCCCATTGCACCGGGGGTGCGGATTGCTTTCTGGAAATCACATATTGTAATTTTGCAAATTTTGATACAATTGCTTAAAAATTGAGATTAGACCCATTTTCCACTTAATTTGACCCCCCCGATATAGAATATGAGGCCGCATTTTTGATATTACATATGGATTTTGAGATATATGGAAATTACAATTTTGGGCACTTCTAAGGCATATTTTGGGCCAATTTTGGGGTCATTTCAGTTGCATCGTCAGTGTCATAGGGAGTAGATCCCTGAGCTCGATGAGCATAGATTAGACACCATAGATCAGTCGCAGCCAGAGGCAACAATTTCTCCAGTCGCTTTTGTAGCCGCACCATGGGTATAGGCGATTCTTTGACAGATGCTGACAGTGCTCGAAGCCTTATAGAAGGGTGTGGTGCTAGCTCTAGCTCCTCCAATTCTGGTGCCAGCAGAGCCTATTATTTATGAGGTCCCAGCTCAGTCGGAGGGAGCAGTGCAGTTTTAGGACTAGCGACTACTTAGATATTTCATGAGATTGGGTGTGCCGAAAATCTCGAGAGCTTCAGGGGAGGACATGTAGGTGTTATTGATTGTATGATTGGAGCACTTGTAGGATTTATGATTGTGGGAGACTCAAGGGGTTGAGTTTGCTGCATATCAGCTTAATGGTATTGCCATGCTGTGGTAGTGAATTTGCCGAGATACTAGGCCAGCAGATTCCACATTGACGACTTGGGCAGAGTTCACAGAGGCTTTTATGACTAGGTTTATGCCTAGATACTTCAGAGACTATTGCCAGGATTAGTTTGTGCAACTTAAGTAGGGATAAATGACCATGTCCCAGTATGAGGCTAGACTTCAGGAGTTGTTCTGACATACTACTTCTGTTTTACTTTCAGTGGAGGAGAGAATTCATTGTTTTGTGCGAGGTTGTTTTGGGTGTAGGGCATAATATCTTTGGTTTAGAGACTGTCCAGAGCAGAGGGTAGCACTTACTGCCCTACCGCCAACTCGGCTAGCTCCTATACTAGGTGGCAAGGGCAGAGTCAGGACCATGCTCAGTGATGTGCTATCAAAATACAACACTTTTGATGTAAAAAATATAGTATTTTGTGAGTCCTTAAAGCAATGTTAGTGGATTTGATATGTTTTTATGTTTATTTTTGAAGGATTACAGGGTTAGCATAATTTTTGGCTAAGTGTGCGGATTTTGCAGAAGTTGAGGTTTCATGAGACTTTTTACGAGTGTGGAAAATTCCACAAGATGTATAGTTGGTTTGATAATAAATTCTAGTGAAGGGTGATTTTCTGAAGTAGAGTCTATGAACATGCAGACGAGCCATAAAAGAATTTACGAGCCATAGACTTGGTGCCATACCCTGAGGATCAGAAGATGGGGAGTTCGGAAAAGTTAGTAAACAAAACCCTTTACGGGCCATAGAACTTTATACAACCCATTGATAGGTATCACAGAAGTCAACCCTAGCATTAAAGATGAAGTCCATGAAGCCCCAACTATAGGCCATAGAACTTTATATGGTTCGTAGTAGTGCTGCCTGCCGACCCAATACTCCTAATTAATTTTATTTTTGTATTTTAAACACGATAAACAGATTTTTAGGTTATTTTTCATAGAGAGAGGAGTGAAGCAATAGGATAAAATAGTAGATAATAGTAGAGAGCTTTAGAGGAACACTTGTGACACATTATTTTGTTCATTTAATTCAATGTTGTGATTCCTGGTGAAGAGCTTGAGTTTATTCTTCTTAATTCTATTGTGTAAGTGCTCAATTATGTTATTTAAATTTATGATTCTTGCATCTACACCAATAATGTGTAGCTAAATCCACTACTAGGGTTGTGGGAACCATGAAGAACTAACAAGGTAAAATCAAATAATTCATAACTCTTGAAAAGTACATATGTATGTATTAATTATTTCTCTTTGGTTTGAATTATTTTTAACAGTGTCCAGCATTTGAACTTGCCTAGGGTTAGTGACTAGATCAAGGTAGTAATGAGTAGAAAAAGGGATTAATTGCCATTATTAGATTGATGTTTCTGATCTAATTAACCAAATTGGTCCAAGGGAGGTTGTACTGGAATAATTGATAAGGTTTAGTAATTCCACACTACAGTGATAGATCAAATCACATAGTGAAATTTGTTTCTCGCTTGGATCAATGTTTTTGGTAAACTTAACTTACCATTGTGCATGCTACACACTAGAACAGAATTCGATTATTTGGTAATACCAAGTTAGGGAATCATTGGGAACATAATACCCTAGTTACTCTTCATACTGATTTCACATTTGTCTTAATATAGGATTACTTTTCATAGTTGTAACAACCCGCCCCCCCTTTTGGGAGATAAGTAGGTTAATTAACCCGAATTGCTTTAAATTCTTCTAAGTCTACGATATTCTTTATGGGTTTGACCCTAATCTTTATTAGGTTATATATCTTGACAACGACCACTTTAGCCTTCAAAAAAGAGGTGTAGCTTAGGTGACATCAAGATTTTGGCACCATTGCCGGGGAATACGACCAGACTTGTTTAATTTGAGTAGTTCGGGAATTAAATTTTATTTCCCAAAATTTTCAGTTTTTGTTGTTTTTGTTCTATTTCAGCAAATATGTGTAATGTATGCCCAACATATGAAGTTGAGACATTAACTTGACATTGTTTGACCTAGAGATCCAAAGAAGCTTGAGAAGATGGTGCAAGATAATGCAAACAACATGATGAATGCATCTTTGAATAAGAACTAGAATAAGAATGAGAATAACGACAACCACCTCCTCTTAACGATATTGATCCACATCCACAGGACTTCAACACCGAAGATTATCAGTGGATTCAATATCAGTTGATTCAAATGGCTATGGATGTGACTGGAACCATTGTGTAACCGCCACAATTGAATGACACAAAGTTTGTAGTTTCGAGTGGGTTGATTCAAATACTAAAAAATCTTGGGTTGTTCGTGGGCCTACCATCAGAGGATCCACATAGTCATCTACACAACATTGTGTTTGTCTGTAAAAGTGTAATGGGAACTCAAAAAAATCTATCTATAGATGCTGTGGGACTTTGTGTCTTACTATTATCTCTAACAGGTAATGCAACACTACGGCTATCGAAGCTCCCACAGAGTTTAATCACTAGTTGGGCTGAGTTACATAATGCAGTTTTGGAGAGGTTCTTCCCGAGATCGAAGAAGCTCAAGTTGAAGGATCAGATAAAAAACATTGAACAACTTCTAGGTAAGATGATCAGTACTACATGGAAGTGGTTCACAAAGTGTCTGAGAAGTGCCCCTGACCACAAATTGTTGATGAGGCCTTGGTGGAGATCTTCTATGGTGCCATGGATGAGAATAGCCAAGCATGTTCTAATACTATCATGGGTGGCATGTTTCTAGATCAACCATTTGCAAAGGTTGCAGAGATGCTAGAAAGGTGGTCAAGATGTATCGTGCATGGGGGTTGAGAGACAAGTCCTCTACCAAGAGCTCATGTGTTGTTAGTATTAGTTTGGAGCAAGCTAAAATAAATGAGGAGATAATGCAAGAGTTTGCCCAGATTTGTGCTAACATGGAGGTAATGATGAAGCAAAAATTAGGACTGAATTAATACAGTTATTCATCAGCCTTTACGAGCACCGATGTACGAGGAGCCTTATTATAAGGACACTTGCTTCATTGCTGATCAGACGAGATGTTTTCTGACCAACACCAAGGGTCCAATCAATATTATTGGTGCCAAAGTCATTGAAATCAGGGTCGGAAATATAATAGAGATGGTGCCTTTAGATATAACAATCATGGAAGATACTACAATAGAAGTGGAGGCAAGGATAGAGATACTGATTGGGGCCAGAGAGATAGCTATAAGAATGGTCCTTATGTGCTACCACAAAATTGTGACATTGGTGCTAGTAGTTTCAAAGTTGAAGAGATATTTGACCGGCTGTTGAAGATGGTTGATGTACAGGATGAGACCTTGAAGGAGATGAAGTCTGACATCTCTAGCATTAATTAGAAGATTAAGTCTCATTCTATTACTATCAAATAACTGTCATGACCTAAGCCTAGGGTCTAGACATGACACGACGCATGGGGAACCTGAAGGGACCCTAAGAAAGCCTCTTAAGATATCATTACACATCCTTGGTTGTAGAAGCAATAAAATACTACAAGAGATAGTAAATAGGGACAATAGAGCTAAAGGGCTACTTCCATATCATAAATATCAAGAGTCAAGGGAGAGTCAAGGCTCATAGCATAATACAAAGCATGTCCAACAACACCTCTAAAACTTAGATATTTAGCGGGGGCCCAGACAAGTTACTGGGATCACCCTCATAGTCAACATATACATAAAAGAATATAGTCTTGAAACGTAGTATGAGATCATAAACGTCGTCCCAAAAATGGAGGACTCACCAAAGAGCTTGAGAGTAGTTAAACTAGCCACGTGGAAGAGGATGATCAAGTGGGGCTCCGATTCCTATATAGGGACATCATATACGCATAGAGTATATGCTAGTACATATTAATGTACTAACTACGTAGGATGAAATGCAACATGAGATAAGTAACATAATCGGAATGCATAAGCATAGACAATGAGTAGCATATAAAAATATGGCATGCATGTGAGATGTTATGTTATAAATCATGCTTATATAGAACATAATACATGTTCAAGAGGAGACCACTATCATATTAGTGGATCATCGCACCCTACAACCCTAGGTGATTGAGGTACCAACCCTATCAATTGGTTGGTAGATCGTCGCACCCTACCACCCTTGGTGATCGAGGTATAAACCCTCCGACATGGTTATCAAGGCACAAACCCCTCGACATGGTTGGTGTATCATCATACGTTACCATCCTTAATGATCGAGGTATAAGCCCCCCAACATGGTTATCAAGGTACAAACCCCTCGACATGGTTACCCGGCAAGCAACCCCTGGGTAGGGCATGCTCACATTCCAATACTATATGTTCATTTCATTATCACATAGTCATTCAACTCTTAAGATATATGTTGAGCCTTCAATTCCTCTAGGTAACCATAATCAGATATTTTGTGAAACACTTGGTGGGTGTGTAATGCTAGTATAAAATCATGTAATTTAGGGATAAAATCATGCAAGGAAATCCAATGTAAAACCATCAATAAATACTTGGCAACATCCTCAAGCAATATACATCAAAATGCTTCTTCAAATATCACCATAGCTCTTAGATTCATAGCTCAAAACATAGTAAAAAAATTACAGTTTCATAAACCTCAACATAGTGTTCAATGAAATTCATAATAGATATTACTCATGAGTAAATCAACTTTAAATCATACAATTGTAGGAAAAAGAGAGCTTGGGTATCATGGGTAAAATGAACCCATGAAAGAAACCCACATACCTTAGCTTTGGAGAATTCTTGAAGAAGATTGGAGATGGAGACTTGAACCTTTAATGAGAATCTTAAGATCCGGATGAGTTTTGAGACTTGACTTTAGGAGTGAAATATTTGGCTAAGTGTTTGAGTAAGTATTTAGGAATGTTTTGAATGATATGAGGGTCAAATAAGGCTAAGTATAGGAATTTTCACGCATAGAAATACTTAGGCCTAAGACCCAAAGGCCTTGGACTGGACAAGAAAAATAGTGCACAAAATACAATGTAGCGCGCCCTTGGCACGTCGCGCTAGGGGCGCTGATCGTCTCTGGAAATCGCATTTTTGCTATTTTCAAATTTTGCTATGATTGCTCTTAAATTGGGGCTACACCAATTTTCCACTCAATTTAACTCCTTGGATAAGAATATGTTAGTCATATTTTCGATATCATACATGGATTTTGAGATATATAGAAATTACGATTTTGGGCAGTTTCGAGGCATCTTTTCGAGCATTTTTTGGGGTTGTTTCAATATCTTACTCTTTGGAACATTCATCCTCGAATGTCAAAAAGATGTAAATGACAAGAGTATTCATAAAGAAATAATCCTCAACGAAAGTGCATCAACACACTCAAAACATCATTTTCAAAATCTCATCATAAGTGTAAAATTACCATGAAACTTGGCAATATAAATATGAATGAATGCAAATAACTTAAGGGCTAGAATATGAGACATGAAATCACACAAGAAGACTTAGAATTAGTACCGTAGGCTTGAGTAGGATGGAAAATATAAGGGTATCACTTTTGCATACCCGTTTCAGCCTCCCAAGTAGCACCTTCGACTTGATTGTTCCTTCAAAGGACCTTAACGGAAGCAACTTCCTTATTCCTCAACCTCTTCACTTTCCTATCCAAGATCTCTACTGAAACTTCTTCGTATGTCAAGTTGTCTTCAAGTACCCCCACAATATGAAGAGGCACAATAGCATTAGGATCACCTATATACTTCCTCAACATAGACACATGAAAGATCGGATGAACCAATTCCCTTTCTTTAGGAAATTCTAACTCGTAGGCCACCTTACCAATCCTTCTTATCACTCTATAAGGACCCAGATACTTAGGTCTTAACTTGCCCTTCTTACCATAATGGAGCACACCCTTCATGGGTGACACCTTTAAATAAACCCAATCATCAACCTTAAATTGAAGGTCCCTTCTCCTCACATCGGCATAAGACTTTTGGAGACTTTGGGCTATTTTCAACCTTTATCTAGTCATCCCTACCTTCCCCATAGCATCTATAACTAGATTTGGACCCAAAAAAGCCACCTCTCCAACCTCAAACTACCCGTAGCATCCATAACTAGATTCGGACCCAACAAAGCCACCTCTCCAACCTCAAACTACCCAACCGATGATCTACAAGTTCTACCATAGAGAGCCTCAAACAGAGCCATACCGATACTAGAATGATAGCTATTGTTATATGCAAACTCAATCAATGGAAGATGATCATCCCAACTATCCCTAAGCTACAATACACAAGCCCTAAGCATGTCTTCAAGTATTTGGATAGTTCTTTCAGCTTGGCCATCTATTTGAGGGTGAAAGGCCATACTAAGCTTTACCATGGTTCCAAGACCTCTTTGGAAGGACCTCCAAAAGTATGAGGTATATTGAGCACCATGATCCGATATGATGGACAAAGGAACCCTATGCAACCTCACCAAGTCATGAATGTACGACCTAGCACAATCTTCAGCCCTAATGTGGTCTTAACTGGTAGAAAGTGAGCCTATTTTGTCATCCTATCCACCACAACCCTAATGGAATCAAAACCCCTTATAGTCTTGGGCAACCCAACCACAAAATCCATTTTAATCTCTTCCTACTTTCAATTAGAAATCTCTATGTCTTGGGTTAGGGCACCCATCCTTTGATGTTCAGCTTTGACTTATTGGCAACTATGGCAATTGGAAATAAATTTGGCTTTGTCCCTCTTTATGCCTCCGCACCAATACACCTCTCTCAAATCCCTATACATCTTAGTAGACCTGGGGTGAATAGAATAAGAAGAACTATGAGCCTCATCAAGAATCTTTTCCTTCAAGCTATCAACACAAAGCACACATAATCTTCCTTAGTACCTATGGGAACCATCTCCCCCTTGGGAGAAAATCTCCACCTTACCATCTTTTACCAATGCCTTCAGTTCCTACTAAGTGGGGTCAAGATCTTGCTTAGCGTTGACCTCCTCAGCCAATAAAGATTTAGAACCATCAACAACAAAACCACCCCCATTATCAACTTTTTAAACTAATTCTCAATCCAGCCAACCGATAGACTTCCCTAGCGACCCCTTTGCCACCATCGTCAACATGAGATAGGCTACCAATGGACACCCTACTCAAAGCATCCTCCATAACATTAGCTTTACCAGGATGATAATGCACACTCATATACAAATCCTTAAGAAGTTCTAACCACCTTCTTTGCCTCAAGTTAAGTTCCTTTTGGGTGAAGACATATTAGAGGCTCTTATGATCGGTGAACACATCAACATGTACCCCATACAAATAAAGACGCCATATATTTAATGTAAATACCATGATAGCTAGCTCAAAATTACTATTTCGCATTAGAAAACAACCCAAACCAACTCTAGAAGCATCACAATAGACCACAAACCCCTATAGCCCTTCTGATAGTGACAATATAGAAGTGGGCACAATCTTATCCTTTATGGTTTGGAAGGTCTTTTCACACTCATCGGTCCATACAAACTTAGCCTTCATTTGGGTCAAATTTTTAATGGGAGAAGCAATAGAAGAGAACCCATTCACAAATCTCCGGTAGTAACTGCTAGACCTAAGAAGCTCTTAATATCCGATGGGGTCAATGGTTTAGGCCAATTTCTAATCACATTCATATTTTTAGGATCCACCTTAGTACTATCCCCCGACACCACATGACCTAGAAAGACGACTTCTTTCAACCAAAATTCACACTTCTCATATTTAGCATACAATTTCGCATCCCTTAATATTTGCAACACTACTATCAAATGACCCATGTGCTCCTACTCACTATGTTAATGGATAAAACTATTATCAATCAAGACCACAAAAAACAAATCAAGGTAGGGTTTGAAGAGCCTATTCATAAGATCCATGAAGATAGCAGTGCGTTAGTTAACCCAAAGGTCATCATAACAAACTGAAAATACCCATACCAAATCCGAAAGGTCGTCTTAGGAATATTACACTCCCTCACCTTCACTTGATGATACCCAGACCAAAGATCAATCTTAGAGAAAAGGCTAGCCAATTTCAATTGGTCAACCAAATCGTCAATCCTTGGAATAGGATACCCATTCTTGATGGTGACCCTATTAAGTTACTCATAGTCCATACACATTCTAAGAGACCTATCCTTCTTCTTAAAAAACAACACCAGCGCACCCCAAGGTGATTGGAAAACACTTCTCCAATAAGTCCCTCAATTGCTCCTTCAACTCCTTTAACTCCACCGTGCCATACAGTAAGGGGGGGGGATAGAATTGGGCTGAGTATCGGAAAGGAGGTCTACACCAAAATCTATCTCCCTTTCAGGAGGAATATTGGGGAGGACATTTGGAAAGACAGTAAGAAACTCATTTACAACCGAAACTCTATAGGAAGGACTTTGGACTCCATATCCCTAACCCTTACAAGATGATAGACACACCCATTAGAAATCAACTTACGGGCTTTATTGCAAGAGATGAACCTACCCTTGACCACCAGATCACGACTCTCCCATTCAAGGATGGGTTCATTTAGAAATTGGAGTTTGATCGTACGGGTTCTACAATCAATAGAAGTGTAGTATGCATGCAACCAATGCATCCCAAGAATAATGTCAAAATCAACCATGTCCATCTCTACAAGATCACAAGGCAATATTTTATGCAAGATGAAAATGGGACAATTCCTATGGACCTTTCTAGTAACAATAGATGCACTAATACAAGTTGACACCTCATATGAATCACACAACAATTCGAGTTCAACATGGAACTTTTTGGCAACAAAGGGGGTAACGAAAGAAAGAGTGGCACCCAGATTAATCAATCCATACACATCAAAATCAAAGATTTTCAACATATCGATAACACCGTCGGGCATCTCATCAACCCCTTGCCTCCAGTGCAAAGCACAAAACCGATTGTGCATTGAGGCACCATCTTGTTGGCCATCTCTACCCAAAGGAACCATATTGGCACCCTATACTTGAGGACAAATATCCTTACTCTTGCTGCAATCATGAGAGCAGTCAACCTTTTTGCGACCCACTTCCCCACAATGAAAACATGCACTAGTGTCTCTCAAGCATGGGCCCTTATGACCCTTACCATATCTTGGACACACATCATTAGAAACCACAACAACCACACCTTGGGTCCTTGGGAAGTCATTGGCAAACCCACTATTAGAAGCATGAGAAGACTCTTGGTCTTGGTGGAATAGGCCACCCCTTCGGCTTTGGAACTTGCCATCAAAATGGGCACTTCTGGCCTCATGACCCCTTCTATTCCTCAACTTCTCTTCCTACATTTGTAAGGCATAGGTCATCAAATAGAACAAATTCATGTCACTAATCAACATAGCGGACTGGTACTCCTCACTCACCAAGTCAGAAACACCCATCATAAATTTATTCATCCCAAACCTTGAGTTGACCACCAAGTGTGGAGCATATTTTGACTGTTAGTTGAACTAGAGGGCACACTCTGTCACACTCATAGAACCTTGTCTCAAATTCATAATTCTACCAATTTGGATTTTATAAGATCAAGAGGGAACAACTGATTAAGAAAAGCCACCTTGAACTCCTCCTAATGTACCACATGTTGATCCCCTTCTCCTTTTTCCATTGATTGTACCATATTTGTGCTACCCCTTTGAGTTGGTAGGCCTCGAACTCTGCCTTATCCTCTGACCTCACATCCATTATAGCCAAAATCTTGTAGACCTCATCAATCAACTCTTGAGGGTCCTCACTCACCCTTGACCCATGGAATTCCAGGGGATTTATCCTCTTGAAATCTCTTACCCGAGAGTATGGTGATGGAGCATGAGTGGCTTGGGGCCCTTTGTTGGTTTGATTAGCCACAACTTGTGTAGGCAAAGTGAGAGCATCTCGGAGCTCTCCATTATCCAGTTGCTCCTCAGGTGTGCGAGCTCTTCTTCCTCTCGTATTAGGCATGATCTAGAATAGCAAAGGACAATTGTTAGGGGGAAAACCTTACCTCAACTTCTATAGAATGACATAGAGTAAGAAGAAGGGAAACATTTCCTAAACACCTCACAACCTCTTGGTCATAGTTGTGGTGCACAACACAACCATGAACAAGATTCTAATTGACACGGTTTGTTTGGTGCTAAGGACCATTAAAAACCTAGTGCTCTAATACCAAGTTTGTCATGATCCAAGCATAGGGCCTAGACATGACATGGCGCATGAGGAACCCGAAGAGACCCCATACAAGCCTCTTAACATATCATTACACATCCTTGGTCATGAAAGCAATAAAATACACTAAGAGATAATAAACAAGGACAACGGGGCTAAGGGACAACTTAGATATCATAAATATCAAGAGTCAAGAGAGAGTCAAGGCTCATAGCATAATACAAAGCATGTCTAACAACACATCTAAAACTTAGATATTTAGCGGGGGCCAAGACAAGCTACCTGGATCACCCTCATAGTCATCATATACACAAAAGAAGTTAGTCTTGAAATGTAGAATGAGATCATAAACATTGACCCTGAAATGGAGGAAAGAGTTTGAGAGAAGTCATACTAGCAACCTAGAGAAGGATGATCAAGTGGGGCTTTGGTTCCAACATGATGATATTATGTAGGAATAGAGTATGCATTAGTACATTTGAATATACTAAGTATATATGATGCAATGTAACAAGAGATAAGTATCATAATCAAAATGCATAAGCATAGGTAATGAGTAACATATAACAATATGGCATGTATGTGAGATGCTATGTAGTAAAACATGCTTACATAGAATATAATACATATGCAAGAAGAGACCAGTATAATATTGGTGAATCATCGTGACATACCACCCTTAGTGATTGAGGTATCAACCCCATCAATTGGTTGGTTAATCATCACACCGTACAACACTTGGTGATCGAGCTACAAACCCCCAACATGGTTATCAAGGTACAAACCCCTCGATATGATTGGTAGATCGTCACACCCTATCACCCTTAGTGATCAAGGTACAAACCCCTCAACATGGTTATGAAGGTATAAGCCCCTCGACATGGTTATCAAGGTACAAACCCATAGACATGATTTCACGGAGCACAACCCCCGAGTAGGGAATGGTCACATACCAACACTATTTTGGAGAAAGCCATATATATATACGTTCATTTCATAATTATATAATCATTAAAATCATAAGACATGCATTGGGCCTTCCATTCCTCAAGATAACCATAAACCGGCATTTTATCAAACACTTGGTGGGTATTTAGTGCTAGTGTAAAACCGTGCAATTTAGGGATACAATCATTAAGGAAATCCAATGTAAAACCATCAATAAATACTTGGTAACACCGTCAAGTAATATATACAAAAACCCTTCTTCAAGTCTCATCATGGATCTTAGATTCATAGCTCAAAACATAGTAAAACAATTACAATTTCACAAACCCCAACATAGTGTGCAGTGAAATTCATAATAAATAAGACCCATGAGTAAATCAACTTTAAATCATGCCATTTTAGGAAAATGATAGCATCCATGATAGAAACCACATACCTTAGCTTTGGAGAATCCATGAAGAATATTGGAGATGGAGACTTGAAACATGAATCAGAAAGGACCTAATAATTGATACCTTAACTTCAGAGAATTCTTTGAAGAAGATTTAGATGAGAACTTGAAACTTGAGTGAATTCCTTAAGATCCAGGAATGTGATTTGGCACTTAAATTTTGAGTGAAATATTTGTCTAAGTGTTTGAGAGAGTATTAGGAAATATCTTGTATGATATCGTGTCGAAATATGGCTAAGTATAGGTGTGTTTATGCATGGGAAGGTATAGGCCCATGACCCTAAAGCCTTGAACTGAAGTGAGAAAACCGGCAACAAAATACATAGGTCCCCGATGCATCCGCATCGCAGTACCATCGCGCACCCCCAATATTTTGTGCAAATTTGGAAAAATCAAATTTTTCTATGGTTTCTCTAAAATTAGGGTTATACCCATTGCCCACTGAATTTGGCCCCCCTCAGGATAAGAATATGAAGTCGGATTTTTGATATCATGCACAGATTTTGAGATATATGGGAATTATAATTATGGGCACTTTTGAGGCACATTTTCGGGCACTTTTTGGGGTCATTTCAATATCTACCCCTTGGGAACATTCATCCCTGAATGTCAAAGAAACACATATAATAGAAGTATGCAAGATAATCTCAGCCCACACAAGAATGCAACAACGCACTTAAACATCATTTTCAAAAATCTCAACATAAGGGTCAAAATCACCATGAACTTGTCCACATAAACATGAATGCATGCTAATGGCGTAAGGGCTGAGTCATAAGACTTTAAATCACATAGATTTAGTACCTTAGACTTGAGCAGAATGGATTTTGCATGTCCACCTAGGCTTCCTATGTGGCACTTTCAACTTGTTGATTCCTCTAATGGACTTTAACGGAAGCCACAACCTTGTTCCTTAACCTCTTCACTTGTCTTTCAAAGATATGTACATGAACCTCCTCATAAGCCAAGTTGTCTTCAACAATACACATAATATCAAGAGGTACAATATCACTTGGATTACCCACACACTTCCTCAACATAGACACATGGAAGACCAGATAAACCAAGTCCATTTCACTAGGAAACTCTAACTTTTAGCTTACCTTAACAAACCTCCTCAACACTCTATAAGGACCAACAAATATTTGACTTAATTTACCCTTATTACCAAAATGAACCACACCCTTCATGGGTGAGACCTTCAATTAGACCCAATCGCCAATTTTGAATTCAATCTCCCTCATCCCCACATCGACATAGGACTTTTGACGACTTTTGGATGTTTTCAACCTTTCCCTAATCAACCTTACTTCTCCATAGCCTTTATAAACAGATCCGGACCCAACAATTCCATTTCCCTTACCTCAAATTATCCAATTGGGAACCTACAACGTCTACCATGGAGGGCCTCAAAAGGAGCCATACCAATGTTACAATGATAGCTATTGTTATGAGCAAACTAAATCAATGGGAGATGATCATCCCAACTACCCTTAAACTCTAATACACAAGCTCTAAGCATATCCTCAAGAGTTTGGATAGTTCTTTTAGTTTGGCTATCCGTTTGAGGGAGATAGGTCATGCTAAGCTTAACTTTGGTACCAAGACCTCTTTGGAAGTACTTCCAAAAGTGTGAAGTGAATTGAGCACCACGATTCGATATGATAGACAAGGGCACCCTATGCAATCTAACCAACTCATGAGTCCACAACTTAGTATAATCTTTGGTACCATTTGTAGTATTAACCGGTAGGAAATGAACCGACTTTGTCATTCTATAAGCCATAACCCAAATAGAATCAAAACCCTTTCTAGTCTTAGGAAACCCAACCAAAAAATCCATAATAATTTCCTCCCACTTCCAAGTGGGAATGTATATATCTTGGGTTAGGCCACCTAGCCTTTGGTGTTCGGCTTTGACTTATTTGTAACTATGACAAGCGGATACAAATTTGGCAATGTCTTTCTTCATACCTGCCCACCAAAACACATCCCTCACATATTTATAAATCTTTGTAGAACTGGGGTGGATAGAATAGGAAGAATTATAAGCCTCATTAAGAATCTTCTCTCTCAATCCATTAACAATAGGCACACACAACCTACATTGGTACCTAAGGGAACCATATCCCCTTTGGGAGAAAACCTCCACCTTGCCCTCTCTCACCAAGGCCTTTAATTCTAACGAGGAGGGATAAGATCTTGCTTTTCTTTTACCTCATCAATCAAGGAAGATTTTAAACCATCAACAACCACAATACCACCATTATCAACATCTTCTAACCTAAACCCCAATCTAGCCAACCGATGGACCTCTCTAGCCACCCCTTTTCCCTCATCATCGACATGCGCTAGGCTACCCATAGGCACTCTACTTAAAGCATCGACCACAGTATTAGCCTTATTGGGGTGATAATGCACACTTATATCATAATCCTTAAGAAACTCTAACTACCTTCGTTGCCTCAAGTTGAGATCTTCTTGAGTGAACAAATATTGGAGACTCTTATGATCAGTAAACACATCAACATGCACCTCGTACGAATAATGATGCCAAATTACAAAGCAAAAACCACGGCGGTCAATTCAAGATCATAGGTAGGGTAGTTCTATTCATGCACCTTGAGTTACCTAGAGGCATAAGCTATCAGCTTACCATTTTGCATCAAAACACAACCCAAACCAATTCGGGCAGCATCACAATACACAACAAATGCTTCTAATCATTCTGGTAAAGACAAGATGGGAGTGGAGACATGCTTATCCTTCAATGTTTAGAAATTCTTCTCACAGTGATTGATCCACACAAAGTTAGCCTTCTTTTGGGTCAACTTATTCATAGGAGAAGCAATAGAAGAGAACCCATTCACAAACCTCTGATAGACCCGCTAAGCCCAAGAAACTTCTAATTTCTGATGGAGTCAAAGATCTGCACAAATTTCTAATCACCTCCGTCTTCTTAGGATCCACCTTTATGCCATCACCAAATGCCACATGACCTAGAAAAGAAACCTTTTTCAACTAAAACTCACACTTCTCATACTTAGCATACAACTTCTCTACCCTCAATTTTTGTAAGACCATCCTCAAATGGCCACATGCTCCTTCTCACTACGGGAATAAATCAAAATATAATCAATAAAAACTACCATAAATATATCAAAGTAAGATATAAAGAACCTATTCATAAGATTCACGAAGATACTCAGTGCATTGGTCAACTCAATCGATATAACCACAATTCATAGTGCCCATACCTAGTCTAGAAGGCTGTCTTGGGAATGTCACACTCCTTCACCTTCACTTGGTGATACTCGAATCTAAGATTAATCGTAGAGAAGTGACTAGCCCCTTGAAGTTGGTCAAATAGATCATCAATTCTCTCTAGAGGGTACTTTTTCTTTATGCTGACTCTATTAAGTTGTGTGTAATGAATGCACATTCTAAGTGAACCATCCTTCTTCTTCACAAATAACATCGGTGGACCCCAAGGTTAATGACTGTGCCTAATAAATTCCTTCTCCGACAAATCCCTCAATTTCTCAGGAACGAGGTCTATAGCACAGTCTATTTCTCTTTCGAGAGGAACACTGGGAAGGTCACTAAGGAAGACATCTAAGAACTCATTAACCACCAGAACCGACTTATAGGAAGAACTTTAGATTCAACATCCCTAATCCTCGCAAGATGATAGAGACACCCCTTAGAGATCAACTTTCGAGTTTTAATGCAAGAGATAAACCTACCCTTGACCACCACATCATGACTCTCTCACTCAAGGACGGGTTCATTTGGGAATTGAAATTTGACCTTACGGGTTCTACAATCAAAAGATGCATAATATGCATGCAACCAATCCATCCCAAGAATGATATCAAAATTTGCCATATCCAACTCACTATGATCACAAGGGAACTTTTTATGCCAAATGCAAATGAGACAATTTTTATAGACCTTTCTAGCAACAATAGATGCACCAATAGAAGTAGACACCTCATATGACTCACACAATGATTTGGGTTCAACATGAAACATTTTGGTAATAAAAGGAGTAACAAAAGCAAGAGTGGCACCCAGGTTTATCAATGCATACATATCAAAATCAATGAATTTTAATATACTAGTGACGACATCGGGCACCTCATCTACCCCTTGCCTCCCTTGTAATGTATGAAAACGATTGTGCCTTGGGGTACCACCTTGTTCGCCTCCTCTCTCTAAAGGAACCTCATTGCACCCCGGCCTTGTGGACGAATATCTTTACCCTTGTTGTGATTACATGAACTTTCCATCACCTTATGCCCCACTTGACCATAACCAAAACAAACATTGGCATCCTTCAAACATGGGCCACCATGACCTCTACCACACTTTCGACACATAGCATTAGGTACTAGACCACCATCACCTTGGGCCCTTGGGTAGTCGTTGTCAAACATTCTACTAGGAGCATGAGCAGATCCTTGTCCTTGATGAAATCAGATACCCTTGGGACTTTGGAACTTACCATCAAAATGGGCCATGTTGGCCTCATTATCCCTTCTCTTTCTCAATTTCTCCCCCTCCAATTATTTTAGCGTAAGTCATTAGACAGGACAAATTCATCTCACTAATTCACAAAATGGCACGACACTCCTCATTCAACAAATTGGAAACACCCATCACAAACTTATTCATCCTAGACCTCAGGTCGACAACCAAGTGTGGATAATATTTTGAGAGTTGGTTGAACTTGAGGGCATATTGCCTCACACTCATAGATACTTGCTTCAAATTCATAAACTCCATCATTTTGGCCTCCTTAAGCTCAAGAGGGAAGAACAGGTTGAGGAAAGCCGTCTTAAACTCCTCCCAAAGGATTACATTATTGTTTCCCTTATCCTCCTTCCATAGATTATACCATATTTGCGCCACCCCCTTGAGTTGGTAAGCCACCAATTCTGCGTTCTCTTTCAATCTAACAACCATAATCGATAAGACTTTGTACACCTCTTCAATAAACTCTTGAGGGACCTCATCCACTTTAGATCCATTGAACTTCGTTGGGTTTATCCTCATAAAATCTCTTACCCTGCATGCCAGAGTAGGAGCATGAGGGGCTTGGTCTCCTTGGTTGATTTTATTAGCCACAACTTGAGCTAGCAAGGTGAGAGTATCCGAGAGCTCTCCATAAGACGGTTGTTCCTCGGGTGTGCAGGATCTACTTTCTCTTGTGTTATGAATGATATAAAAATGGCAAAGAACATTCACTAGAGAGGAAACATTAACTAACTTCTATAGCATGACATAGATCATGAAGAGGGGAAACATTTCCTAAAACGGCTCACAACCTCTTGCTCATAGTTGTGGTGCACAACACAACCATGAACAAGACTCTAATAGACACGGTGTGTTGGATGTCGAGGACCATTAGCATTATAGTTCTCTGATACCAAGTTTGCTACGTCCTAAGACTAGTGCCTAGATGTGACATGGTGAATGGCAAACCTGAAGAGACCCCAAACAAGCTTCTTAGTATATTATTACACATCCTTGGTCGCGAAAGAAATAAAACAGCAATAGAGATAGTAAAAAAGGGAATCCAGGGCTAAGGGACGTCCTTGATACCATAGAAACCTAACAAGAAAGTAGAATAATATTAACATATCATAAGGTTTCAATAACACCTCTAATACATACATAGGAGGGGGGCCGAGAAAACTTTCCGAGTTCACCCTCATAGTCCAAAGCATACAATAAAATAATGAGAGTCTTTACATAACTTAAGAACAAGGGATATCATCCCTGAAATTAAGGACTCACCAAACTTGTTTTGAGAATATAGTACTAGCCATAGGGAGGAAGTGGATAATCGTGAGGAGCTCCGATTCCTTTATGGTAACATCATGTAGGCATAAAGTATGCATTAGTATGTTTGAATGTACTAATTATGTAAGATGAAATGCAACACGAGATAAGCAACATAGGCATGCAATATCATAAGTAATGGATAGCATAATAACAATATGACATGTATGAATGATGCTTGAAGTAAAACATACTTATATCTAAGATAGTCCATGGGTTGGAAGAGACCATCATCATAAATAAAGCAAACCTAGTACTTGGAATCCAAGGTAGACCACCCCTTGGAAGTGATTGAGGAATCAACCCCTCAATTGGTTGATGGTTATTACACCCTACTATCCATGGTGATTGATATATTGACCTCTTAATTGGTTGATGGAATGAACACCCTCATCCCATATGATTGAGAAATCAACCACCCAATTGGTTGATGGGAATGACCACCCCCCATCCAAAGTGATTGAGGTATCAACCCCTCAATTAGTTGATGGGCATATCACCCCCCATAAAGATGGTTGAGGCAATTTACCCCTCCTCAACTAGGTTTGGTCATCTCACAAAACTGTGGGTACCTTCCATGAAATCAACACATATATACCTTCCTTTCATCATCGTAAAGTCATTCAACTCATAGGTCAATACAATAAATCATCAATAGATAAAGACCCAAAACTGGACATTTTATCAAACACTTGGTTGGTATGTAATGAGAGTGTAAAACTATGTAATTCAAGAGTGAAGAAATCAAAGAATATTTGACATAATCAACCCACCAACACTTTGTAATACCCTCATGCAATATACATCAAAACCCTTCACCAAATCTCAATATAGATCATAGATTCAAAGCTCGAACCATGCTTAAAAAGTCACACTTTTATGAAACCCTAACTTAGTTTATAGTCAAATTCATAATAAGTAAAACCCATAAGTAAACCAACGTAGAAATAAGCAATTTAAGTAAAAAGGAAGCTTAGACACTATGGGTTAAAAAACCCAATAGTTAAAACACACATAACATAACTTCGGAGAATTCCTTGAATAAGATTGAGATGAGAACTTGAACTTTGAGTGAATTCCTTAAGATCTGCAATAAGATTTGGCACTTGAATTTTGAGTGAAATATTTGTCGAAGTGTTTGAGAGAGTATTGGGGAATGTCTTGTATGATATGGTGTTGAAATATGGGTAAGTATAGGTGTTTTTATGCATGAAAATAGTTAGGCCTAAGACCCCAAATCCTTGGACCAAAGTGAGAAAACTGGCAACAAAATACATAGGTCTGTACGTCGCAGTACCATAGTGCACCCTCATTATTTTGTGTAAACTTGGGAAAATCAAATTTTCCTACTGTTTGACCCATTTACCACTCAATTTAGCCCCCTGAACAAGAATATAAAGTCTGAATTTTGATATCATGCACAATTTTGAGAAATATGGAAATTACAATTATAGGCACTTCTGAGGCACATTTTCGGGCACTTTTTGGGATTGTTTCAGCTAGGCACTCTCCTTTGTGAACCCTCCCGCAGTTAGGGTAATTGAGACTTTGGGACTTCAGAGCCACCCGCTTTTCTTTCTTGGAAGGCGGAGTATTGGTGGATCCTTGCCCACTTGGCTTTTGGCCACCTTGGAATTTTTAAACACCACCCTTTGGTGAGAGTAGTTCCCACCTTCAACTCGAGCCATCTAGGACTCCCTTGCCCTTTCATGAAGCTTCTCTTCCTCAATCTGCTCTGCATATGTCATCAAGTGGCAAATACCCATCTCCTTCACCAATATGGTTATCCTGCACTCCTTGGAGACCAATTGGGAGATACGTAAAAATAAACTTGCTCATGGGCGCCCTTGGATCGATTGACTGTAAATGGAGAATAATTTGACAATTTGGTAAACATGAGGGCATATTCCCTCATGCTTACACTCTCTTGATTTAATTTGATGAACTCTTAGAACTTTGCCTCCTTAAGCTCAATGGGGAAGAACCGATCCAAAAAGGCACATTTGATTTCATCCTAACAGATAGAACCTGCTTCTTGGCCTCTCTGATCGGCCCATTGCTCAAACCAAATGTTAGCCATTCCTTTAAGTTGGTAGGTGACCAACTCGACCTTCTATTCAAAAGGAATGCCCTTCACTGCCACAACCCAATGATCTTCCTCAATAAACTCAATAGGGTCCTCATCCATCTTCAACCAATGAAATTCTGATGGATTCATCTGCATAAGGTTACATACTATTCTAGATCGAGTGGGTACTTGAGGAGAAATGTCCACCTCCTTCTTATATTGGTTGGCCAAGGCTTGTGCCAACAAAGTGAATACATCTTGGAACTCTTCATAAGACACTCCATCATTCTACTAGAGTGAAGGGACTTGTTCTGCAGGAGTACCTCACTGATGGAGAGCACTTCATGGCGGCACAATCTAGAAACAAGAAAAAAACCCAATGTTAGTTAGTGAAAAACTTATTCAACTCTAAGGTACGATATAAATAAGAAAGAAGAGAGGATTTTTCTAAACTGCCTCATAGCTTCTCACTAAAGATAGTAGTACGATTTACAACCTAGAATGAGTCTCTACGTTATAAGGTATAAATTGACATCCAAGGAATATTTTTAAACCTTGTTCTATGATACCTAGTTTGTAATGACCTGACCTAGGGGCCAACTCATCATAAGGTGAATCACACACCCAAAATCACCTCACCCAAGCTATCGAAGCATCTTAAGCATTTATAGGCATTCAATTGAAACTTTGCGAAAAACATAATAGAAGGGACTATGGCCAGTTTTAGTAATGAAGCAACATTAAAAAGTGTTAGAATCCTTAATTATAGAGATTCCTTAATTATAAGGATTCCTTAATTATAGGGATTCCTTAATTATAGGGATTCCTTAATTATAAGGATTCCTTA
>JAABOM020007843.1:0-19933 GCA_011800125.2 Solanum clarkiae | reverse complement strand
AAGAATTGTTGTTCGAAAATACGGTTATAGGTGAAATGGTTGGGCAAAACACCTTGACGTCGCTAATTAAAAGCTTGCTGCCCGTATGTTGTTTTGTTATGTGATTGGGCTTCCAAGATGTGTTTATTGGCTGCTAATGCCAGTTTTATCACCTACTATATTGTAGATAAATATTTCGAGGAACGTAAGGTTATCTTGAATTAGTAACGAGGTCATACAACGAGGTATGTAAGGTTACTTGATTTCGTATCACTCGGCATGAAACGTAGATCTCCCTTTGGTACATAAAGGTATTCACCAACTCTGACACAACTATTAACCATGTATCCACTCTTGTACATGTTCATATGATTCCATACATAGTCACCTTCATATCTCAATACATACATGAATACCAAGATACATGAGTTCTTGTTGCTAAATAATGTTCACAAGTTGTTCCATTTCATATGCATTTCATTATTTATCCAATGTACTCTTTTGTTTGTCATATTATCTTGTATGATTATGTACATGTTACCTGCTACATATACAGTCCTACAACTCCAATATTGTGACCACCAAAAGAATCATCTCAAAGGTAATTGAAAGATAAAGAATACAGTTTTGGTAGGTGGTAGGCCGAGGGGGTGGAAGTAACACCTAGCCAGGGACGATCCTATCACGGGTGGTAGTCCGAGGGAGTTAAGGAAGAACCTAGCAAAGGGACGATCCCAATATCCCGAGGGGTGGAAGAATCACCTAGCCAGGGAAACATCTTATTATGGGGGGTAGCCCCAGGGGTTAAGGAAGAACCTAGCGAGGAACAAACTCGATACAGTTCACCACTGATCAGTTGGTCATTTGTATTACAGCAGTGTACAGATTTTATAGTACAGATTCTACAGTAAAGGTAAAGCAATATAAAACACATAAAAGTACATGATCCCACAGTATAACTAAAGGTGGTCTTTTATGCTACACCAGTGTACAGTTTAACTTGAGTTGTTATATCATATATAGTGTTTCCTGTGTTACATACTCAGTACACTATCTCGTACTGACATCCCTTACGGGGACCTGCATTTCATGTTGCAGGTACTGGTGCTAGTAGATCTCCCCAGTAGGAGTACAGGATATTCAGCTGCTGTCACCAAGATCTAGGTTGCTTCGGGGCTTTGTATATGTCTAGAGCTTACATGTTTTATTGCACAATTTGTTGAGGCGAGGCCTGTCCCGACCCCTATCAGATGTCTTTCTTCATTTAGAGGCTTTGTAGACTATGTAAAGTAAAAAGTGGTCATGTCTCGTACTTTAAACATCGTGGCCCCAACGACTTTATCATATGCATTTCCTTTTGGCTTGTTATCACTATTTATCTTCTTAAAGGCATGTCAAATGCAGCAACCCCTTATAGTATGTATAGAAAGCGTATAGTTACAGGTTAGTTCTCCCGAGCCTTATTGGCAACGGGTGCCAGTTTCCCCTAACGGGACTCTGAGACATGACATCATAGCTCAAATCATGCATAATCTCAGTAGACATAAATCAAGTCACGGGCCTAAAATAGATATTCATGCCTAATCAATCGATACTTCTTAAAAATCCCAACATACTTTATTTTCATACTTCGTAATAAAAGATACCCATATGTAATACATCTTGAAATCATGCAATTTTCATAAAAAAACGGTTGGGCGCCACGGCTGAAAGGACCCACGATGTCATGACCCAGGCCTAGGGCCTAGAAGTGACATAGAGCATGGGGAATGTAAGCAAGCCTCTTAACATATCATTGCACATCCTTGGTCATGAAAGTAAGAAAACACAATAAGAGATAGTAAATAGGGATAAACGAGGCTAAGGGACAACTTTTATATCATAAACATCAAGAGTCAAGAGAGAGTCAAAGCTCATAACACTATACATAACATGTCGAACAACACCTCTAACCATAGAACTTAGCGGGGGCCAAGACAAGCAATCGAGCTCACCCTCATAGTCAAAATATACAATAAAGAAAGAGAATCATAATACATATCATAAGAGAATAAACATTGCCCCCGGAATGGAGGACTCACCAACTAGCTTTAGAGAGATCGTACTAGCCACGTGGAGGAAGATGATCAAGTGGGGCTCCGGTTCCTACATGGTAATGTCATGTAGGAATAGAGTATGCGTTAGTACATTTGAATGTACTAGGTACGTAGGATGCAACATAACAAGAGATGGGCATTATATCCAAATGCGTAATAGCAGGAAATAGATATTAGCAATATGGCATGTATAATCAATGCTTAACTAAAACATACTTACATAGAATATAATACAAGGTGTAAGAAGAGACCAACATTATAAAACCCGTAGGTTACCAAGGTACAACCCGCTTTGGTTGGTTGGTAGATCGTCGTACCATAACACCCCTGGTGATTGAGGAACTAACCCCTCAACCTAGTTACCAAGGTACGAACCCCTTAATTGGTTGGTGGATAGTCGCACCCTACTACCCCTGGTGATTGAGGTACTAACCCCTCAACCCGATTATCAAGGCATTACCCCTTGATTAGTATCAAGGTACAAACCCTCGACATGGTTACACAGGCTCTTAAACCCTCGAGCAAGGCATGGTCACATTCCAAAACTATATAGGAGAATATCTATACATACGTTCCTTTCATCATCATAATATCATTCAACTCACAGGACATGCATTGGACTTTCAATTCCTCCAAAATACATTAATCGGACATTTTATCAAACACTTGGCGGGTATGTAGTGCTAGTGTAAGACCATGCAATTCAAGAGTATAGTCATGCTAGAACATTCAATGTAAAACCATTAATAGATACTTGGTAAGACCCTGAAGCAATATACATCAAAACCCTTCATCAAATCTCACAATTGATCTTAGATGGTGTGCAGTGAAATTCATAATAAGTAAGACCCATGAGTAAACCAACTTTAAATCATGCAATTTTAGGTAAAAGAAAGCTTGGGCATCAAGGGTGAAAGGAACCGATGAACGAATCGCACATACCTTGACTTTGGAGAATCCTTGAAGAAGATTGGAGATGGAGATTTGAAGCTTGAAACCTTAAGGTCCAGATAAGTTTTGGGACTTGAAACTTGGAGATACAATATTGGCTAAGTATTCGACAGAATATTTGGAATGTCTTAAATGATATGAGAATGAAATAAGGCTAAGTATAGGTATTTTCATGCATGGGAATAATTAGGTCCAAGACCCAAAGGCCTTGGTCCGACTCAACAAAACTAGGCAAAAATAACACTGTGGCGCCCTTAGGACTCGCGCCAGGGGCGCGGATCGCCACTGGAAATTGCTTTTATGCGATTTCAAATTTCGCTACAGTTGCTCTCAAATCGGAGTTAGACCCATTTCCCACTCAATTTGACCCCCTTAACAAGAATATGAAGTTGGATTTTTGATATCCCGCACGAGTTTTGAGATATATGGAAATTACGATTCCTGGCACTTCCGAGACACATTTTCGGGCACTTTTTGGGGCCGTTTTAGTATCTCTCCCTTGGGAACATTCTTTCCAGAATGTCAAAGAAACATATATGAGAAGAGTAATCATGAAGAAATCAGTCCCAACAAGAATACAACAACATACTTAAAGCACCATTTTCAAAATCTCCATATAAGTGTAAAATCACAATGAACTTTGTCAATATAAACATGAACGCATGCAAATGACTTATGGGCTAGAACATGAGGCATGAAATCACATAGAAGACTTAGAATTATCACCTTAGGCTCGAGTAGGATGGCAAAGATAGGGGTATCACTTTTGCATATCTGCTTCGGCCTCCCATGTAGCACTTTCGACTTGTTGGTTCCTCCAAAGAACCTTAACGAAAGCAATATCCTTGTTCCTCAACCTCTTCACTTGTCTATCCAAGATCTCTACTAGAACCTCTTCATATGTCAAGTTGTCTTCAGCTACCCCGACAACATCAAGAGGCACAATAGCATTAGGGTCATCCACACATTTGCTCAACATAGACACATGAAAGATCGGATGAACCAATTCCATTTTAGTAAACAAACCAAACTCGCAGGCCACTTTACTTATTCTCCGCATCACCCTATAAGGACCAACATATCTAGGGCTTAACTTACCCTTTTTACCAAAATGAACCACACCCTTCATGGGTGACACCTTCAAATAGACCCAATCACCAACCTTAAAATCAAGCTCCCTCCTTCTCACATCGGCATAAGACTTTCGGCGACTTTGGGCTGTTTTCAACCTTTCTCTAGTCATCCTTACCCTCTCCATAGCATCCATAACCAGATTCGCACCTAAAAAAGCCATCTCTCCAACTCTGAACTATCCAACCGATGATCTACAACATCTATAATAGAGAGCCTCAAAAGGAGTCATACCAATGCTAGAATGATAGCTATTTTTATATGCAAACTCAATCAATGGAAGATGATCATCCCAACTACCCTTAAGCACCAATACACAAGCCCTAAGCATGTTCTCAAGTGTTCGGATAGTTCTTTTAGCTTGGCAATCTGCTTAAGGGTAAACACTCGTACTAAGCTTTACATTAGTTCCAAGACCTCTTGGAAGGACCTCCAAAAGTGTAAAGTGAATTGTGCACCATTATCTGATATGATGGAAAAGAAACCCCATACAGCCTCACCAAATCATGAATGTACAACCTAGCATAATCTTCATCCCCATATGGGTAGAAGGTGAGCCAATTTCGTCATCCAATCAACCACAACCCATACGGAATCTAAATCCCTTCTAGTCTTGGGCAACCCAACCACAAAATCCATATTAATCTCTTCCCCCTTCTAAGTAGGAATCTCTATGTCTTGGGTTAGGCCACCCGGCCTTTTGTGTTCGGCTTTGACTTGTTGGCAACTATGGCAACTGGATATAAATTTGGCAATGTCCCTCTTCATGCCTCCCCACAAATACACCTCTCTCAAATCTCTATACATCATAGTAGAACCAGGGTGAATAGAGTAAGAAGAACCATGAACCTCATCAAGAATATTTTACTTCAAGCCATCAACACAAGGCACACACAACCTACATTGATATCTAAGGGCACCATCTCCCCCTTGGGAGAAAACCTCCACCTTACCACGTTTTACCAATGCCTTCAATTCTAACAAAGCAGGGTCAAGATCTTGCATAGCTTTCACCTCCTCAACCAATGAAGATTTAGAACCATCAGTAACAACTACACCACCATTATTAATCCCTTCCAACCTAACTCCCAACTCTAGCCAACCGATGGACCTCCTTAGCCACCCTTTTACCACCATTATCAATATTTGCTAGGCTACCCATAGACACCTTACTCAAAGCATCTGCCACCACATTAGCCTTATCGTGATGATAATGCACACTCATATCATATTCTTAAGAAGTTCTAACCACCTTCTTTAGCTCAAGTTGAGATCTTTTTGAGTGAAAACTTATTGGAGACTCTTCTAATCGGTGAATACATCAACATGCACCCCATACAAATAGTTACACCAAATTTTCAAAGCAAATACCACGGCGGCTAACTCAAGATCATGGGTATCATAATTCTTTTCATGCACTTTGAGTTGCCTAGAAACATAGGCTATGACCTTACCATTTTGCATTAGAACACAACCCAAACCAACCCGGGAAGCTTCACAATACACAACATATCCTTCTAGCCCTTCTGGTAGTGACAATATAGGAGCGGAGACAAGCTTTTCTTTTATTGTTTTGAAACTCTTTTAACACTCATCGGTCCACACAAATTTGGCTTTCTTTTGTGTCATCTTTGTCATGGGAGAAGAAATAGAAGAGAACCCATTCACAAACCTCTGATAGTGACCCGCAAAGCCCAAGAAGCTCCTAATATTCGCGGGGTCAATGGTCTAGTCCAATTACTAATCACATCCATCTTCTTAGGATCCACCTTAATACCATCCCTCGACACCACATGACCTAGGAAGGCAACCTCTTTTATCCAAAATTCACATTTCTCATACTTAGCGTACAACTTCTCTTCCCTCAATCTTTGTAACACTACACTCAAATGACCCATATGCTCCTCCTCACAATGAGAATAGATCAAAATATCATCAATGAAGACCACAACAAACGAATAAAGGTAGGGTTTGAAGACCCTATTCATAAGATCCATGAAGATAGTCGGTGTATTGGTCAACCCAAAGGACATCACAACAAACTCAAAGTGCTCGTACCTAGTCCAGAAGGCCATCTTAGGAATATTACACTCCCTTACCTTCACTTGATCGTACCCTGATCGAAGTCCAATGTTAGAGAAATGGCTCGCCCCTTGCAATGGGTCAAATAAATCATCAATTCTTGGAAGAGGATACCTATTCTTGATAGTGACCCTATTAAGTTGCCGATAATCAATACACATTTTAAGAGACCCATCCTTCTTCTTCACAAACAACACCGGTGCACCCCAAGGTGATTGGCCCGGCTAATAAAATCCTTCTCCAACAAATCCCTCAATTGCTCCTTCAACTTCTTTAACTCCTCCGGGGCCATACAGTAAGGGGGAATAGAAATGGGTTGAGTATCGGGGAGGAGATCTATACCAAAATCTATCTCCCTTTCGAGAGGAACACCGGGGAGGTTATTTGGAAAGACATCAAGAAACCCATTTACCACCGGGACCTACTCTATGGGAAGGACTTTAGACTCCACATCCCTAACCCTCACAAGATGATAAAGATACCCCTTAGAGATCAACTTACGGGTTAATGCAAGGGATGAACCTACCCTTGACCACCACATCATGACTTTCGCACTCAAGAACGGGTTCATTTGGGAATTGAAATTTGACCAGACAGGTTCTACAATCAATAGAGGTATAATATGCATGCAACCAATCCATCCCAAGAATGACATCAAAATCAATCATATCTAACTCAACAAGATCACAAGGTAATATTTTATGTAAGATGCAAATGGGACAATTTCTATAGACCTTCTTAGCAATAATAATAGATGCAACAATAGGAGTAGACACATCATATGACTCACACAACAATTCGAGCTCAACATGAAACCTTTTGGCAATAAGAGTGATAACAAAAGAAAGAGTAGCACCTAGATCAATCAATCCATATATATCAAAATCTTAGACTTTTAACGTACCGATAACAACACCGGGCCCCTCATCAACCCCTTGCCTTCCATGCAAAGCATAAAATCAATTGTGTCTTAGGGCACCACATTGTTGACCACCCCTTCCCAAAGGAACCGCATTTGCACCTTGTGGATGGACCTCCTTACCCTTGTTGTGGTTACGAGGACATTCAACCTTCTTGTGACCAACTTCTCCACACCCATAACATGCATTAACGTTTCTCAAACATGGACCCTGATGGACCTTACCACATCTTGGACACATATTATTAGGGACCACACCGCTAACAACTTGGGCCCTTGGGAAGTCATTGGCAAACCCTCTATTAGAAGTATGAGAAGACCCATAGCATTGATGGAACCGGCCACCCTTTCAACTTTGGAACCTACCTTCAAAGCGGACCCTCTTGCCCTCATTACCCCTCCTCTACCTCAACTTTCCCTCTTCCATTTGCTCAGCATAGGTCATCAAACGGGACAAATTCATGTCACTTTCGGAAACACCCATCACAAATTTGTTCATTCTAGATCTTAGGTCGGCCACAAAGTGGGGAGCATGTTTGAGAGTAGATTGAACTTGAGGACATACTCCCTCACACTCAAAGACCCTTGTCTCAAATTCATAAATTCCACCAATTCAGCTTTCCTGAGCTCAAGAGGGAAGAATCGATTAAGAAAAGCCGCCTTAAACTCCTTCCAAAGCACCACATTGTTGATTCCCTTCTCCCCCTTCCATTGATCAAATCATATTTATGCCACCCCCTTGAGTTGGTAAGCTGCCAACTCTGCCTTCTCTTCTAATCTAACACCCATAACAGCCAAAACCTTTTAGACCTCATCAATGAACTCTTAAGGGTCCTCATCCACCTTTGACCCGTAGAATTCTGGGGGATTCATCCTCATGAAGTCTCTCACTTGAGATGCCAGTATAGGAGCATGAGGGGTTTGGGCTTATTGATTGGCTTGATTAGCCACAACTTGTGCAAGCAAAGTGATAGCATCCCGGAGCTCACCATGACTTGATTGTTCCTTGGGAGTGCTGGCTCTTCTCCTCGTGTGTTATGCATGATCTAGCAAAGCAAAAAACAAGCATTAGGGGTGAAAATCTTACCTTAACATCTATAGCACGGCATAGATTAAGAAAAAGGGAAACATTTCCTAAAACGTCTCATAGCCTCTTACTTATAGTTGTGGTGCACAACATAACCATTATTAAGACTCTAATCGACGCGGTGTGTTGGATTCCAAGGATCTAACAACCTAGTGCTCTAATACCAAGTTTGTCACGACCCAAGCCCAGGGCCTAGACGTGACACGTTGCATGGGGAACCCGAAGGGACCTCAAGCAAGCCTCTTAACATATTCATTACACATCCTTGGTCGCGGAAGCAAGAAATGCAATATACACCACGGGGCTAAAGGACAACTTTCATATCATAAACATCAAGAGTCAAGAGATAGTCAAAGATCACAGCATTATACATAACATGTCCAACAACACCTCTAACCATAGAACTTGGTGGGGCCAAGACAAGCAACCAGGCTCATCCTCATAGTCAAAATATACAACAAAGAAAGAGAGTCATAATACATATCATAAGAGCATAAATATTGTCCCCGAAATGGAGGACTCACCAACTAGCTTTAGAGAGGTCGTACTAGCTAGTGGACGAGAATGATCAAGTGGGGTTTCGATTCCTACATGGTAATATCATGTAGGCATAGAGTATGAATTAGTACGTTTGAATGTACTAAGTATGTAGGACGCAACGCAACAAGAGATGGGTATCATATCCAAAATGTATAATAGTATGCAATAGATAACATATTAGCAATATGGCATGTAAGATCAATGCTTAAGTAAAACATGCTTACATAGAATATATGCAAGGTGTAAGTAGAGGCCAACATTATAAAACCCGTAGGTTACCAAGGTTAAATCCCCTTTGGTTGGTTGGTGGATCGTCACACCCTACCACATTTGGTGATTGAGGAACTAACCCCTCAACCCGATTACCAAGGTACGAACACCTTGATTGGTTGGTAGATAGTCACACCCTACCACCCCTAGTGATTGAGGTACTAACCCCTCAACTTGGTTATCAAGGTATGAACCCCTTGATTAATATCAAGGTACAAACCCCTCGACATGGTTACCCGATCTCTCAATCCCCTAAAAAGGCATGGTCACATTCCAACACTATATAGGAGAATATAATATACATATGTTCCTTTCATCATCATGAAGTCATTCAACTCATCAGAAAATGCATTGGACCTCCGATTCCTCCAAAAGACATTAATCAATCATTTTATCAAACACTTGGTGGGTGTGTAGTGCTAGTATAAGACCATACAATTCAAGAGTGTAATCATGCTAGAAAATTCAATGTAAAACCATCAATAGATACTTGGTAACACGCTCAAGTAATATACATCAAAATCCTTCATCAAATCTCACAAGAGATCTTCGATTCATAGCTCACAAAATGCTAAAACAACCATAATTCCATGAAACCCCAACATGGTGTGCAATGAAATTCATATTAAGCAAGACCCATGAGTAAATCAACTTTAAATCATGCAATTTTAGATAAAATAAAGCTTGGGCATCATGGGTGAAAGTAACCCATGAAAGAACCCCACATACCTTATGGAGATGGAGATTTGAAGCTTGAATTAGAACCTTAAGATCCAGATGAGTTTTGGGACTTGAAATTTGGAGATAAAATATTGCCTAAGTGTTTGGGACAGTATTTGGGAATATCTTAAATGATATGAGGGTTAAATAAGGCCTGAGTCAATAGATCTGGGCAAAAATAACACTGTGGCATGCCCTTGGTGCGTCACACCAGGGGCGCGGATCGCCACTGGAAATTACATTTTTGCGATTTTCAGATTTGCTATAGTTGCTCCTAAAATCGGGGTTAGAGCCATCTCCCACTCAATTTGACCCCCTGAACAAGAATATGAAGTTGGATTTTCAATATCCCGCATGTATATTAAGATATATGAAAATTACTATTCCAGTCACTTCCGAGGCACGTTTTCGGGCACTTTTTGGGTCGTTTCACATGGATAAAGACCCAGTACCTTAAATCTTGAATTTCTTGGAATGAACTTGAAAGAGACTTGAAGCTTGAGATGGGTTCTTGAGATCCAAAATTGAGCTTGAAATTCTTGAGTTTGAAGGAGATTTTTGATAAAGTCTGTGAGAGGTTTTAGAGAGGATTTTGTGAGTTATAAAGTTGAAAATGGCCAAGTATGGAATATTTCACTTTTAAATGGGAATTGGGTTATAACCCCAATGCCCTTGAACTAAGTTGGAAACAATAGGGCACAAAATGCACTGGTCCATGCCCCAGGCGCGACGCAAACTAGACGCGCACACAAAAATTACACAATGGCACACCCCAGGCGCATCGCGGCCTGGGCGTGGACAACCACTAGAAATAGTATAATTAGTGAAATTATGTTTCGTTATGGGTATTCTAAAATCCGTCTTGTACCCATTTTCCACTCAGTTTTGCCTCCTGTTGAAGAATATGACATCGAATTTCTGAAATCATGCACGAATTTTCAGATATATAGAAATTATGATTATGGGGCATTCCAAATCACATGAGAGGTGTTTCAATATCTCCCCCTAGGGAACATTCATCCCTAAATGTCAAATAAAAATGCGTAAGAGATGTAATTATGAAGATTTCAGCCTAACATGAATGCAATAAATGCACTTAAACATCATTTTCAGAAAGCCTCAACATGAATGCATGCAAAATGACAAGAGGGCTGAAACTTAAGACTTGAAATCATAGATGGACCTTAAGTTATTACCTTCGGATTGAGTAGAGTGGATGAGGTATGGGTATCACTTTTTCAGATCCGCTTTGGCTTTCTATGTGGCACTTTGAACTTGTTGATTCCTCCAAATGACCTTGACGGATGCTATATCTTTGTTCCTCAACCTTTTAACTTGCCTATCTAATATTTCCACCTAGACCTCCTCGTAGGTCAAATTATCCTCCACAACACCGACAATCTCTAAGGGCACTACAGCACTTGGGTCACCTACATACTTCCTCAACATAGACACATGGAAGACCAGATGAACCATGCTCATATCCTTAGGCAACTCCAATTCATAGGCAACCTTACCAACTCTCCTCACAATTCTAAAAGAACAACAAACCTTGGGCTCAATTTCCCTTTCATGCAAAATCGGACCACACCCTTCATGGGTGAGACCTTCAAGTAAACCCAATCATCAACATTAAACTCAAGATCTTTTCTACTCACATTGGAGTAGGACTTTTGCCTACTTTGAGCTGTCTTCAACCTCTTCCTTCTCAATCTAACCTTCTCCAAAGCTTCCATAACCAAATCCGGGCCTAACAAAGTCATCTTCCCCACATCAAACCATCCAACTGGGGATCTACAACGCTTACCATATAATGCTTCAACGGGAGCCATGCCAATGCTTGAGTGATAGCTATTATGGTAAGAAAACTCAATAAGTGGAAGATTTTTATCCCAACTACCTCTAAACTCCAAAACACAAGCTCTAAGCTTATCCTCAAGAGTTTGGATAGTCCTTTCGGCTTAACCATCCATTTGAGGATGAAAAGCCATGCTAAGCTTAACCTTTCTACCAAGACCCCTTTAGATAGACCTCCAAAAATGAGAAGTGAATTGAGCACCATGATCTGAAATTATAGACAAGGCTACCCCATGTGATCTAACCAACTCATGAATATACAACTTGACATAATCTTTGGCACTATAAGTTGTTTTAATCGTAGAAAGTGAGCCGACTTTGTCATTCTATCTACAATAACCCAAATAGAATCAAAGTGTTTTCTACTCTTGGAAACACAATAAAAAAATCCATGTTTATCTCTTCCCACTTCCAAGTAGGAATTTCTATGTCTTGGACTAGGCCACCCGGCCTTTGATGTTCGACTCTCACTTGTAGACAATTGTGACACCCGATTATGAACTTGGCAATATCTCTCTTCATACCACCCCCACCAATACACCTCCCTTAAGTCTTTACACATCTTTGTGAAACCGGGATGAATATAATAGAACGAATTATGGGCCTCCTTCAAAATCAACTCCCTCAAGTCATCCATATTAGGCACACACAACTACGTAGTACCTAATGGCACCATCTCCCCATTGGGAGAAAACCTCCACTTTACTATCCTTCACTAAAGCCTTTAACTCTAGCAAGGAGGCATGAAGGTCTTGTTTGGACTTGACATCCTCAATCAAAGAAGATTTGGAACCATCAACATCACTACACCACCATTTTTAACTTCATTCAACCTAACTCTTAACCTAGCTAATCGGTAAACTTCTCTAGCCACCTACTTGTTACCAACATCAATATGAGCTAGACTACCCATGGACACTCTACTTAGAGTATCAGCTACAATATTACCTTTGTCGAGATGATAGTGCATACTTATGTTATAATCCTTAAGGAGTTCTAACCACCTTCTTTTTCTCGAGTTAAGATCTTTTTGTGTGAACACGTATTGAAGACTCTTGTGGTCGGTAAACACATCTACATGAACCCATACAAATAATGATGCCAAATGTTCAAAGCAAACGCCACGGCTGCCAATTTAAGATCATGGGTAGGATAATTTCACCCATGTGCCTTAAGTTGCCTAGAGGAATATGCTATACCTTTTGGTAAAGCCAAAATATGAGCGGCGATAAGGTTGTCTTTCAAAGTTTGAAAACTCTTTTCACAATTATCAGTCCAAACAATTTTTCCTTCTTTTTGGTCAACTTTGTCATGGGGGAAGCAATAGAAGAGAAATCATTCACAAACCTCCAGTAGTAACCCGCCAAACCCAATAAACTCCTACTATCCGTCGGAGTCGAGGGCCTAGGCCAATTTCTTATCACCTCCGTCTTCTTAGTATCCACCTTAATGCCATCACCTGACACCACATGCCCTAGAAATGCAACCTTTTTCAAAAAAAATTCACACTTTTCATATTTAGCAAACAACCTCTCATCTCTCAATATTTGCAACACTATCCTCAAATGATTTACATGTAAGTCTTCACTCGGAGAATAAATCAAAATATCATCAATAAAGACCACCAAAAACTTATCAAGGTACGGTTTAAAGACCCTATTCATGATATCCATAAATATTGCCAGTGCATTAGTCAAGCCAAAAGACATTACACAAACTGAAAGTGCACATACCTAGTTCGAAAAGCTATCTTGGATATATCGCACTCCCTCACTCTCACTTGGTGGTATCCAGACTAAAGATCAATCTTAGAAAAGAGACTAACCCCCTGTAGTTGATCAAAAAGGTCATTAATCCTTGGTAGAGGGTGCTTGTTCTTTATAGTGACCCTATTAAGTTGTCGGTAATCAATGCACATTCTAAGGGAACCATCATTTTTCTGTACAAACAACACAGGAGCACCTTAAGGTGACTTGCTAGGCCTTATGATACCCTTCTCTAACAAATTCCTAAATTGATCCTTCAACTCATACAACTCTATCGGGGCCGTACGGTAAGAGAGAATGGAAATGATTTGTGTATCAGGGAGGAGGTCTATACCAAAGTCTATTTCTCTTTTGGGAGGAGCAACGAGAAGCTCATCGGAAAAGACATCAAGAAACTCATTGACCACCTGAACCAACTCAATGGAAAGGACTTTAGACTCAACATCCCCAACCCTTACAAGGTGATAAATGCAACCCTTAGAAATCAACTTTTGGCATTTGAGAAAATAAATAAATCTACCCTTGACAACCACATTACAACTTTTCCACTCAAGGACAGGCTCATTAGGGAATTGGAACCTAACCTTGCGGGATCTACAATCAATGGAAGCATGAAATGTATGTAATCAATCTATCCTAAGAATAATATCAAAATCCACCATGTCATGTTCAATAAAATCACAAGGTAAGACTTTATGCAATATGAACATGGGACAATCTCTATAGACTCTTTTAGCATTAATGGACTCACCAATGGGTATATACACTTCATAAGGTTCACACAACAATTTTGGACACACATAAAGCCTTTTGGCAACAAAAGAAGTAATGAAAGAAAGAGTGGCACCCGGATCTATCAATATATACACATCATAATCAAAAACCTTTAACATACCAGTAACAACATCGAGCACCTGATCCACTCCTTGCCTTCCTTAGAGAGCATAGAACCTATTTTTCCTTGGAGCACCCCCTTGTTGGCCTCCCAGGCGTTTGACCCACATTAGCACCTTGGCCTTGAGGACGACCGTCTTTACCCTTATTTTGAGCATAAGGACAAATAATAACCTTGTGACCTATCTCGCCACAACCAAAGCAAGCATTAAATTTTTCAAACATGGACCAACATGGTTTCTCCCACACCTTTGGTACTTAGGATTAGTCATCCCATCATTACCACCGTGAAACCTTGGTTAAACACCCCATCATTAGCAAACCTCTTGTTAAGAGCATTGAAGGACCCTTGACCTTGGAACTTGTAGCCTTGGAACTTTCCTTGACATAAATAGGGCTCAACTTGATACTTGTAAAATCATGGATACTTTTCATAAATTAAATGCATGCCTGAAAGCTCTTAATCATCATGAACTCACTTGACTTGTAACTCATGTAATAGTTCATCAGCAATTTGAGAATTCTTGTCATGTAATATCATTAAACACATGGTAGGTTCATGATACTTGTTTCAAATCATGCAACTCAACAGTATAACGAGAAAAGTGAAATCAATTCCAAATCAACCCACCAACATTGTAATAAAATCCCTAATTTGGGTATCATGAAATCCATTTCAAAAGTTTATCATAGTTCATAGTTTTCATATCTCAAATCATGCATAATCTCAATAAACATAACACAATAAAAAAACTCATGGATAAGCTTAAAATAGATATTCATGCCTAATCAATCAATACTTGTTAAAAACCCCTTATAATAAAAGATACCCATAAGTAATACATCATGAAATCATGCAATTTTCATAAAAAGAAGGTTGGGCTCCATGGGTGAAAGGACCCATGGATGAAGAAACCTTGAATTTCTTGAAATGAACTTGAAGGAGACTTGAAGCTTGAGATGGGTTCTTGAGATCCAAAATTATGCTTGAAATACTTGAGTTTGAATAAGAGATTTGATAAAGTCTTGGAGAAGTTTTAGAGAGGGTTTTATCAAACAGTTGGTGGGTGTGTAATGCTAGTACAAAATCATGCAATTCAAGAGTGAAAACATGTAAAAAGAACCATTGTAAATCCACCTATCAACACTTGGTAACATCTTCTAACAAGATATATCAAAACCCCTCATCAAATCTCACAATAGACCATAGATTTATAACTCAAAACATGCATATTTGAACAAAATTTCATAAAACCCCAATGTAGTTTATAATCATAATCCATAATAAGTAATACCAATAAGTAAATCAACTTCAAAACATGCATTTTGATATGAAAAAGAAGGTTGGGCACCATAGGTGTAAGGACCCAATGGTTTAAACCCACATACCTCAAACTTGGAGATTTCCTTGATGAAGATTTGAATAGAACTTGAAGCTTGAATGAATTTCTTGAGATCCAAAATGAGTTTGGAACCTTGATTTTTGGTGAAATATTTGTCTATGTTTGAGAGGGTTTTGGGGAATGTCTTGAATGATATTGGGTTTAAAAATGACTAAGTATAGGTGTTTTTACGCATAGAAAGGATTAGGCCTAAGACCCCAAAGCCTTAGACCGAAATAACAAATCTAGCAACAAATACACTGCTCCGTGACGCGGACACAGACTACCACTAGAATCTGAAATTTTATGAAATGCGTTTTTCGCTATGGGTCCTCTAAAGTTCGGTTATACCTATTTTCCACTCAATTTTACCCCTTGAACAAGAATATGAAGTCAGATTTTCGATATCACACATGGATTTTGAGATATATGAAAATTATGATTATGGGCATTTCCGAGGCACTTTTTTGGGCTTTTTGGGGTCATTTCAATATCTCCCATTTGGGAATATTCGTCCCCGAATGTCAAAGAAACGTATATAAGAGGAGTAATCAAGATGATTTTAGCCCATACAAAAATGCAACAATGCATTAAATTCATTTCAAAAATCTCAACATAAGTGTCAAAATCACCATGAACTTGTTTAAACATAAATGTATGCAAAATGACATGAGGGCTGAAACTTAAAACTTGGAATCACATGAAGGACTTAGTTTTCATCTTATTCTTGAATAGAGGGAAAGAGGTATGAATATTGCTCCTTTATGACTACTTCGGCTTCTCTAGTGACTCCTTCGTCTTGTTGATTCCTCCAAAGAACCGTGGATGAAAGTTACATCCTTGCCTCTCAACTTCCTCACTTGTCTATCCAATCTTTCTAGCAGAATTTCCTCATAAGCCAAATTATCTTTCATCACACCACCCTCTTCAAATTCACTATAGCACTTGGGTCACCACACACGACCTTATCATAGACACATGAAAAATCGGATGAACCATATTCATATCCATAGGTAACTCCAATCCTTATGATACCTCACCAATTTCTCCTCCAAACCCTATGAGGACCTACAAACCTTAACCTAATTGTCAAACTCAAACACATATAGTCCACTTTGGCACTAAAAGCCACCATCTCCCCCTTGGGAGAAAACCTGCACTATGCCATAATTAGCAAGCAACCTCACATTCCTCAAGATTCACAACATCACCCTCAAATGATGCACAAGATCTTCCTCACCTCCAGAGACAAGCCATCATATCATCCCCAAGGTCCACGACAAACATAACAAGGTAGGGATTAAAGACCCTATTCATGAGACTTATAGACATAGCCGGTGCACTAGCCAAACTAAAAGATTCTGCCCCAAATTCAAAATATCGGTAAGGACATCAAGGACTCATCTACCACCATAACTGACTCTATACGAAGGGATTTAGTCTCAACACCCCTATGCTTACAAGATAAATGCAACCCTTACAGATCGATTGGACCTTAAAACAAGAAATGGACCTACCTCTTTTGCTACCACTTGACAACCTCCCACTCAAAGACGGGTTCATTAGGGAATTAGAATCTAACTCTATGGGACCTACAATCAAAGGAGACATAATATGCAACTAATTCATCCCAAGTATGACATCAAAATCCACCACATCAAATCCAACAAGTCATGAAGCAAGACCTAATGCAATGTGAACATAGAATAATACCTATGAACCTTATAGCAACAATAGACTCAACAAAGGGGAGGGGTAGACACTAATGGTTCACATAATAGCTCAAGACACATAAGAAGCCCACAAGCAACCAAAAAGGAATAATGAAAGGAATAGTGGAATCGAATCCGTCAAAATCAAAAACTTCAACTTACCTGCAAAGTACCATGCCAAGCCTAGTGGCTTCTAGAGGGGTATGGTTGAGAATGTTGACGACTATCCTTATGATCTTTAGGGACCCACGGATAATGTCTCAACTTATGATCCATTCCACCACACCCAAAACATGCACCTGAACAACTAAACAATCCCCAGGATGGCACCTTCCATACTTGTTGCATGTAGTAGGAGCTTGTTCACCAACACCTTTGCCTTGATACTTGGGTCTAGCCACCCCATCCTTGGCAACCTCTTGTTTGGATTATTGTCAGACTCTTGATCTTGGAAGCTACCATCAAATCAAACCCTCTTGGGTCTCTCACTTCTCCTCTTTCTAAGTTTCTCCGCTCTCAAGTTGTTTGGCATAGGTCATGAGGCGGGACAAATCTATATCACTTTTCAACATAGTGGCACGACACTCCTCATTCACCAAATTGGATACTCCCATCAGAAACTTGTTCATTCTAGACCTTGGGTTGACAATCAATTGTGGAGCATACTTGGAGAGTTGGTTGAAGTTGAGGGAATACTCCCTCACACTCATAGACCCTTGCTTTAGATTCATAAACTCCATAATCTTGGCATCCCTTAGCTCAATGGGAAAGAACCGATTGAGAAATGTCACTTTAAACTCTTCCCAAAGGATGACATTGTTGTTCCCCTTCTCCCTTTTCCATTGTGTAAACTGTATTTGAGCCACCACCTTTAGTTGGTAGGCCGCCAACTCTGCCTTCTCCTCCGATCTAACCCCCATAATAGCCAACACCTTGTATACCTCATCAATAAATTCTTGAGAGTCCTCATCCACCTTCAACCTACGGAATTCCGACGGGTTCATCCTAGTAAAGTCTCTCACCCTTCAAGTTGGTGTAGAAGCATGAGGAGCTTGGGCACCTTTGTTCATTTGATTAGTCAAAGCATGAGCTAACATGGTAAGAGAATCCATGAATTCTTCATGAACCACTCCTTCATCTTGGGGAGCTTGAGGAGCGGGAGGACCCGGTTGCTCCTCGGGAGTATGGGCTCTTCTTTCTCTTAGAATTGGCATGATCTAGAATAGCAAAGAACATTTGTTAGGGGAAAACCTTACCTTAACTTTTATAGCATGACATAGACCATGAAGAAGGGAAACATTTCCTAGAACACCTTATAGCCTCCTATTCATAGTTGTGGCGCGCTTCATAACTATGAATAAGACTCTAATCAACGTGGTGTGTTGAATTACGAGGACCATTAATAGCCTAGTGCTTTGATACCAAATTTGTCATGACCTGAACCTAGACGTGACATGGCAAATGGGGAACACGAAGGGACCCCAAACAAGCTTCTTAGCATATCATACACACATCCTTGATTGGGGAAGCAAGATAATCAACAAAATAGATATAAATAAAAGGGAAATTGGGACTAAGGGAACAAAAACTTAAATAGTCATAAAACATTTTGAGAGTCAAGCTCATAACATAAGTACATCACTTATTCCAACAACACCTCTAACATACATTTGAGCGATAGGAAAGAAACTTTCCGAGCTCACCCTCATAATATCAAGAGTTCAACATAATGAAAAGACATCAATTAGTAAGAGTAGCACAGCTAGTGTCCCCGGACTTGAGGACTCACAAAAGCTTATCCTTCAAATTTACTAAGTATGTAGGATGCAATTAACATAATTAAAATGTATATACTTACACAATGGACAAGTATAATAGCAATATCGCATGCATGATCAATGCTTAAAGTAAACCATGCTTTGCAATATATATATATATATACACAGATATAAGTGTGGGAAAAAACCCCTCTATTGACATAAACCATATGAGCTAGTCTATGGAGTCCCGATGTCTACCCTACACCGGAAGAAAGGGGGAAATCACTTACCAAGGTGAACTTCCAGATGCCTAAGTGGATCCACTACTATGTAAACCGGGTACTCACCTCTAGTTCTTGGACTCGGGTACTCGCCTCAAGCCATTCATATTTAGGGCACTCGCCTCTTAGGAGTTTGGGTACTCGCCTCTAATCCCTTCACCTATGGTGGCATGTAGTTTTGGGACTTGCGTACTCGCCTCTAGTTCATTCGGTGCTAAGTATAATCCTATAGAATACTTAAAATAATTATAGCTTTAATAACTTGTAAGAAATTTGGAAGACATGACACGAGTAGCTCTTAACATCATTGACCTCAAATGGTGAACCTAACTTCAAATATAAGAATGGATCATCATCAACATTACCTTTGCATTAACATCAACATCAAAGGCTCACAAGAGGTAAAATCTTTGAGAAAAGAGCTTAATCCGGCTTTACAACATCATCAACATTTTCATGAATTAAACACATCTTTAGGAAGCCCAAAGTCATAATAAAGTCACTTG
>JAABOM020007822.1:0-19938 GCA_011800125.2 Solanum clarkiae | reverse complement strand
AATAACACACAAACTTAAAATAATAATTATTTTATATCTCCAAATTTTATTATATAATCTGATCTATTAGTTTTAGGATATGTTCTAGCTAAAAAAAAATGTCTGTATATATTTTTGGATCAAAAAAATTAGCAGAGGAAGTTTGAGAGCGATATATCACGACCCACTACTTGACTTCAAATAAGAAATTCTGATCTTCTAATTCTTTTTCTTTCAAAACTTGATTAAAATGCTTATATTGCATACATATATAATAAAATAAAAAATAGTACTCATTTTTTCGACTATGCAGTTGTGCAATATTTGTGCAAAGTGTGTTCATCCAAGGAAGTCAAATCTTTGATAAATTTTTATATCAACTATATTCATTTAGATGATTTTTTTAATTTTATCATAGAGATCATTCAAAATATTAATTTATTAACATTAATAACCAAAATTCCAAAGACACACTTAAACTTTTACTTGGTCCTATTATCCCCTAAACTTATTCTTTTCTGTAATTTAATGTCCCTTCTTTGCCTACGTGGCATGTGGGGTCCGGGCGTATACTACACATAATATAATTTAGCTGGTTAGACGTGTTAAGTAAACACATAAGGAGTATTTAATTACGAAAAAAATAAGTTCAGGGGGTAATAGGACCAAGTTAAAGTTTAAGTGTGTCTTTGAAATTTTGGTTATAGTTTGAGGGGGTACTTGTGCATTTTCCCTATATATATGATGATAAGATGATATGATGATGATTAGTTTCTGCACACGTGCGTTGCACATGTATTTTAACTCTTTATATTTTTTCGTCACAAGTTTCTCAAATCCAATGTTATATAGTATAACCACTTTTTTTAAAAAAATAAATAAATCAAATTTACCACTAGACATAATGTCTAGCGGCCTTTAATTAAAAATAACAAAGATATCAAAAGGAATAAATACAAGTATGGGGAGGCTAGGGCTTACCTTACTAATCCTAATGAGGTAACTAATTTCTACTAGCAAGTAAGAAGAAAATAAGAGCTAGAGAAATCTAGGTATTTTGTGATCATTATAGAGTTTGTAATACACTCTATGATGATATTACAAATGAGAATGCTTAAGTAATGCAAGAATATAACAACCAAGAACAAAAAAAATATATTAAAAAGATTCTACCATAATATACCTTAAAAGATTGTTATCTTTATTTTCAATTTTTCACTATCACGCTTAGCCTCCAAATCAACCTACAAATATTGTTTTCCATTTTTAAAAAATATTGTATTTCTAAAAGCAAACTCAATTAATTAGCATGTCAAGAATTTCATTACAAATTAAAATCACTCAAAGAAGATTCAAAAATAGAAGTAGAAAAAGAAATTGTGTAATAAAGCAAAATAAATAATTTCTAGTTTCACACATCATAATCTAAAAATATCAGTTACTACTTTACCTATTTTTCATCATTCTTTCAATATTTTGAATAGCAACAATTGTCGTCTCTACGATGGCTATCTACGTGACTCCAAAAGCCTGAAGAGAACACCAAATTTCATGGGATATCAAATTTGAAGTATTTGGATCTATGCTAATGTACTTGTCTTGAAGAGGTTCATGATTTCGCGAGATGTTCCAGAAAACTTATTGAGTTAAATTTGCACAGGTACTTAAGCCTTGAGAGGTTTCCATAGGTTAATGTGGAATCTCTTAAATCTTTGATTCTATACGGGTGCTCTAGTTTAGAGAAACTCCCAGAATTCCTTGGAATAATGAAGCGGCAAGCTCATCTTACACAGCTATATTTGTATGGCATGGATAACCTTGTATCTCTTCCACGCAGCATTTGTAAATTCAAAGACATAGATCTGTATTGCAGCTTACCTGTTTGATTTATTACCAACTAGAATAAATCCTTAAAAACCAAAGAGCTCTTTTGACGGCTCTTATGGCAGCTCCCGCCGCTGGTGGGGCTAGCCCACCGGAGGATTTTCCAGCATTTGGTAATGGCAGCCAAGGTCTAAAACAATTAGATCAAGTGCCAGTGTCATATGCGAGTCTTCTGAAGCCCAAAATCCAACAATCAACGGTGCCTGTAGTGCCGATCAAGCCTGTTACTATGCTCCATGGTGAGCCCAACGTCACGTGGAAATCTTCAGAGGTGAAATCTTTAATTGTTAAGGAGAACCTCCAGTATGCAATCATTGGTAAATTCTCCTATGGCAAACCAGACATCACGGCTTTGAGAAAACAGATCCAGGGCAGTGTGGTATGAAAAGTGAATGTATTATTGGTGTACTGGACACTAGACACATATTGATCAGGTTAACTATCTTTGAAGACTATGTACATCTTTTGTCGATGACAGCCTTCTACATACAGGCAAAGGAGAAGTATTGGCAGATGCTTACGTTGAAGTGGGACACATGGTTTGAACCAGATGTGGAAACAACAATTGGTGTGGCGTGGATATCGTTCCTAGATCTGCCACCCAACTTCTTTGCGAAGGCAGCCATATTTTCTATAGCGGCAGCAATAGGTAAGCCATTAACTGTGGATATGGCTACTCAAAATCAAACTAGACCCAGTTGTGCAAAAGTAAAGGTGGAAGTTGATCTTACAGCTAAATTACCACAAAGGGTGCGAACCAAGAGGAGGAGGATACCACAGCTGAATCTAAATCTAAGTGGATTAAGGTACAATATGATCTTTTGCCTAAGTATTGTAAGGAGTGTTGCCTGCAAGGCCATGATGAGGATACATGTTGGAGTATCCATCCAGAGCTCTACGAGTACAAGAAGGAAGATGTGGAAACACAGGAGGACGAGGCAGAGTTTAGGAACAAACAAAAAGTGGAAAGTCAAGAAGAGAAAGGAAAAGTAAATCACAAATTGAATAAGCAGGGATGGCTACAGAGAAGCAAAAACATATACAAATGGATAAATATGGGCACATCGAAGGGAAGGCTGATGTAAATGAGGAGAACCCTTACAATGTGTTGAGAAAAGAAGACAAAGGGGATAAGAAGGAGAAGACTGTGGAGAACCCAATCTCCACCAAAGAATGGCTCAATCAAGCATTTGAGAATCAACAAGCAAAGCAGCCTGACAAATATATAAGCAAGACAAGCAATGGAAAAGGTGATCATAAGTTGCAGGGTGAAAATAAACATAAGGAGAAAGAAACCCCAAATACTAACTGTAATAGCCAGGAAGGGGGAGCAAAAGAATCTATCAATCAAGAGAAGGCGATTGTAGTATACATTGGTACTAATATTGACGCTACTCCTATTGGGATACAGGAAACAAATGCAACTGTGCTTCATGAAGACGTGGTTACTGATAAAAAGAATGTCGGTGCAGATAAAATTGACATATCGAAAGCCATAGAGGTAGCAACTGCGCAGGGAGATTTGTCTCCAACTCAATTAGGGAAGTTGAAAGACAAATTCTCCAAGTCACCTAAAAAACAGATGATCGGAGAGCAAACTGCCACCCAAGCGGCATCAAGACAATCAAAGAGAACGATTGTGAAAAACCCAAAATACCTATGAAGGCCCTAATATGGAACATTAGGTCAGTGAATACTGAAAAGGCGTTCACAAGACTAATCAATCTTCACAAAAGATATCAATTCTATTTCATAGGATTAATGGAACCGTTTGAAGATACGAGGGAACTAGAGATTTTCAAGAGAAGATTAGGCTTCCAGCAGGCCTTTGATAATACTAATGGTAAAATTTGGGCTTTCGTAGATGAATTCATGGAGGTTGAAATAATAGGTGATGAAGAACAACTGCTGACACTTCACATATATAATAGTGTGTGGACATTGACTTATGCGTATCTTTAGTTTATGCAAAATGCACCCAGCTGAAAGACTTCCTTTATGGGAGTCATTGTATAATTTGGCAGAGGTTAATAAAAGTCCTTGGCTAGTGGGAGGAGACTTTAATGTTATATGTTCGGAGGAAGAGAAGCCAGGGGGTAGACCAGTTTCAGATGTTGATATTAGAGATTTAAACACTGCCTGGATGTTTGCAATCTGGAAGATATAGGGTTTCAAGGCAGCAAATACACTTGGTAGAATGATAGAACTGATGAAGAGTGCATTTTTGAAAGGTTGAATAGGATGGTATGTAATGATAAGCTGCAAGACATTTTCCCTATTTTGGAGGTGGAACATTTAGTGAGAAATGGCTCTGACCATACTCCTCTTTTGCTTACAATTGATACAATTAAAGAATACTTTGTAAGGCCATTCAGATTCCTCAATTTCCGGGTGAAAGAGCAATCATTCAAAGAAGTGGTCAAAAGAAATTGGTGTGCAGATTTTATGGGAAACCCTTCATTATATTTCATCATAAAATGAAGAAGGTTAAAAAGGCTCTAGCACAATGGAGTAAAGATACTTTCGATAATATCTTTCACGAGGTCATCACTCTGGAAGAGATTAATAAGGTATTAGAAGCATAATTTGAGTTGCAGCCTTCAGAAACCAACAAGCCAAAACCCCACAAATCTCAAGCAGATCTGGGAGTGCAATTGAGTAGAGAAGAAGACTTTTGGAGACAAAAGGCTGGAATGGAGTGGTTCAAGGATGGGGAAAGGAACACAAAACTTTTCCATACTATGGTAAAAGGCAGGAGAGCTATGCTTAAAATAAAAAGAATACAGAATGATGAGGGGATGTGGCTGGAGCAACAAGAGGAAATTGCCAAAGAGGCTGAAGAGTTCTATGCGAAACAATTTACCAAACAGGCAGATTGTGAAAACTACGACCTTCTAAATAATCTGCCCAGGGTAGTTTCTGAGGATATGAATGAGGAAATCCAACGAGTTCCAACTGTAGATGAAGTTAGAGATGCTGTTATGGGACTCAACAGGAATAGTGTTGCTAGACCAGATGGTATGGCAGGGGCTTTTTTTCAAGAAACATGGGAAATCATAAAAGAGGATGTGCTAAACATGATGAAAGCCTTCTTTGCAGGAGAGGAGCTACATAAATTCATTACTCGCACGAATTTAGTGTTGCTTTCTAAGAAGCTTGTGGTACAAACTTTCTCAGATCTAAGGCCTATTTCTTTGAGCGATTTCATGAATAAAGTATTTTCTGGAATTATTCATGAAAGGCTCAAACCTGTGTTTTCCTTAGTGATCTCTCAGGAATAAGCAAACTTTGTGCAACCCGAAGAAGCATACTGAAAATATCCTGCTAGTCCAAGAAATAATTGCTGAAATCAGGAAAAGGGGTAAAATCCCTAACTTGGTAATTAAATTTGACATGATGAAGGCCTATGATAGGATAGAGTGGGTATATTTGTTAATGGTCCTAAGGAAAATTGGTCTTGGAGAAGGACTAATTGATATCGCTTTAAGATTACTCAACAATAACTGGTATTCTTTATTGTTAAATGGCAACCAAAAGGATTCATTAAGTCATCAAGGAGGCTTTAACAAGGAGATTCACTCTCAGCTATTTTTTTTTATTATTGCAGCTGAAGTGATTTCAAGAGCCTTAAATAATTTCTTGAAAAGCAAAGACTTTAAAGCATTTGGGATGCCTAGAGGGAGCCCCAAGATCAATCACTTGGCCTTTGCAAATGATATGATAATATTGCGTGAAGCTGAAGTGAGGACAATGCAGTTGGTGGCAGAAATATTGCATAAGTATGAAAAAGTGTCGGTTAGAAGGTGAATAAGGAGAAAAGTGCTATCTACCTTCATCATAAGGTGCAACAAGGGGAACCAGTGGTGGCAGAAGTAGACTTGGGATCTTAAGAAAAGAATTTCCTTTTAATTATTTGGTATGCCCAATTTTCTATAAAAGAAAGCAGAAATTATACTCTCTGTAGCTTATTCAAAGAATTGGGACAAAGATGCAAGGGTGGAAGGGCAAATTATTGTCCTATTGGGGGAGAGCCATTCTGATTAAACATGTGCTACAGAGTACTCCCATTCACTGTTTGTCAGTAATGAATCCTCCTAAATGAGTTTTAGATCACATACAAAGGATGATGGCACAGTTCTTCTGGAGTAATTATATACGGGGTAAGGGAAGGCATTGAACAAGATGGAGCAACCTATGTCTCCCTGAACCAGAGGGTGGGCTTGGGTTTAGATCCATGCAGGATTTATCTATAGCTTTGTTCTGCAAATTGTGGTGGAATTTTAGAACAAAAGAATTTATGTGGATTGCATTCATGAAGAATAAATATTGCAAAAGGCAAAATTTTAATGAAATTATTTGGAAGACAGGATGTGGGGGCTTACAAGTGTGGAAAAAGATGTTGATGGCAAGAGATCTGACGGAACATCAAATCTTGTAGAAGATGAGAGCAGGAAACTCCTTAGTATGGTATGATAACTGGACAGGATTGGGGGATTTGTATACACTTTTTTGGGGAGATGATACAAGTTTGGAGAATCAATCTACTGTAATCGAACTTACAGTCCTAGGTAAGTGGAATAAACAGCTCATGGGTGAATTATTTTCCCAAGATATAGTTCAACACATTGTGAACAACATCAAACCACCAAGAGGGGGTAAGGAAAAGGATACACCTTGCTGGATGTTTTTCTGTTAAGTCAGCTTAGCATTTTATCAGACACATGGAAGATGAGAATAGGATCTACAAATGGATATGGACAAAGGGAATCCCTTTTAAAATGATCTTTCTCATGTGGAAACTATGGAAACATAAAATTCCTGTGGATGATACATTGAGAAGATGGGGAATGGAGGGTCCCTCTAGGTGCTGGAGTTGTGATAATGCTGATCAAGAAACACTATCCCATGTGTTTCTCAAATCTTTTACTGCTAACAGGACCTGATCCTATTTTTCGTCTTTTGCAGGTTTAAATATTCAAGGGTTACCCTTGAGAGAAGTGATAATGATGTGGCTGAGCAAGAAAGTGAGGAAGGACATAAGACCATATTATAAAGCTATACCAAGCTTCATTATATGGGAATTATGGCAAAGAAGGAATAAAATGAAGCATGATAGAAAGAAGACCTCACTTACTAAGGTGATTTACAAGGTTACAAGAAATGTGATGCTCATGATCAAGATAAGAAGACCTTCCTTTCAACAGGCTACGAATTGGCAGGATATGCTACAGAAGCTGGAAGATTACATACCTAATTTGAGGGTAAGAAGGGTCTACTGGAGATTCCCTCCACAACGCTGGGTCAAATACAATACAGATGGTGCATCAAGAGGCAACCATGGAATTAGTTCCTATGGAATTTGCCTAAGAGATCAAGACGGGGACCTTATCTATGTTGCTTGTAATACAATAGATACTACATATAATACAGTAGCAGAGACAAAGGCAATTCTAGAGGCATGCAGACACAGTCAAGCAAATAATTACAATCATGTTATTATCCAGACAGATTCAATGACTTTGTGGAAAAATTTAACAGATAGTTGGAAATTCCATGGAACATTGAAGACATGGTGCAAGAAATTAAAGAATGCATGCACAGGAAGGAGCACAGTTTTCAGTACATACTTCGAGAAGGAAATCAGTTAGCGGATTACTTGGCGAATAGAGCACTAGACAAAGGTAGTGCTATTTTTACAGAATTTAGAAACATAGACGCTGAAGCCAAAAGGATCATCAACGGTGACAAGCTACAGAGTCCGTATTTAAGAGTATCGCATTACAAGGGTTAGGGCTCAGGAAAGGGCTAATTAAGTATGCAATATTTACAAGGCCATACAGACCACAAAATGAAAATCTTGATGAATGTCAGGTTGGTCCAAAGAGGAAACATTGGCGAAGTTCAAGGGTTAGAGGGAAATGGAAGAAGCGAGATTTGGAAATCCTACACTTAATAAGTGTCTTTATAAAGATTACCTGTATGGCCAGGTCTTTTTGTGGAGCTGGTCTGTTTCACATTATTTTGTTTCAGAATAAGAATTGGGGTTGGACCCAATTTAGTAATGTAATATTTTCATATTAATAAAATCTCCTATTGATTAAAAAAAAAAGTAAATTGAAAGATTTGGTGAAGCTAATTGTACTTGAGTGTTCAAAACTTAAATGCTTGCCAGAAAAGATAGGTGATTTAGAAAACTTAGAGGTGCTTGTGGCCAGAGATATTCTAATTTCACGAACTCCATCTTCCATCGTCCAATTGAGCTATTGAACTTTGCAAAGGAAAAATCAGAAGATAGAGCGAATTTTGTATTCCCTCGGGTGAATAAAGGGTTATGCTCATTGGAAGAATTGAATTTGAGTTACTGCAATTTAACAGATGGAGGATTTCCGGAAGACATTGGATCCTTATCCTCTTTGATATTCTTAAAATTCACTGGAAATAATTTTGAGCATCTGCCTCATAGCATAGCCCAACTTGGTGCTCTTCGATACTTGCACTTATTAAATTGCAAGAGGCTAAAAGAGCTGCCAGAAATTCCACAACAATTAAACACAATAAACACAGATTGGAGCAGTGATTGGATCTGTAATTCGTTGTTTCAAAACGTCTTATCATTGCAGCATGAAATCTCTGCGCCAGATTCCTTGTCACTGAGAGTATTTACAAGTTGCGCATGGCATATGAATATCCCAAGTTGGTTCCACCATCAGGAAATGGGTGCAAGTATATCAGTCAATTTTCCTGAGAATTGGTACGTATTGGATAAGTTCTTGGGATTTGTTGTCTGTTATTCTGGCAAATTAAATGATGGCATCACAGCTCATTTGATTCCCTTATGTGATGACGGGATGTCATCAATGACCCAGAAATTTGCCTTATCCAGCCATTTAGGATATGATATTCATTTTTTGTGGTACCTCTTACTGGCTTATGGGAAGCATTCAAGGCAAATGGAAAAACACCAGACCACTATGGGTGCTTTAGGATATATTCCCCTGGAGTGCTATATCGTTGTCATTATTTTGGAGTTCGTTTGTTGTATAAAGATGAAGCTGAGCTTCACACTGGGATGAGGAGGAGCAGATATGAGGAGGGCAGTTGCTCCTCTTTTAAGAAACAAAGGTCACAAGTACAAGTGCCACTTTTCCCAAAAGGCTAGAATTATAGATTAATTATAGGTATATACCTCATGATTGGATGTTGTGATTGTTTCGGATTAGGAATATGCGAGTATCCTACCCTCTGTTGCTTTATTGACATTGATCATGATAGAGGAATATGTTTTTATTCTGATTTTGGATTACTTTGGCAGAAGTACAAACTGGGAACATGTTCCTATTCTGAGAAGATGATACTTTGGGCATGTAAAAATTCATTCTTTATAAACTTCATTTCGAAATATAATCACATTTTCCATTTCTTGAAAGTAACTGGCCCAAAAAAGAAATTGCAGATGAATGGAAAGATAAATTTGCCAAAAGAGGTGGATCAAAGACGAAATGCACTAATTCATTAATAGACATGTCGTGATGGTTTGGAATATGCAATTATCTATTTTTATATTAGACGCTTTATCGTATTTCCTCTGTTTGTAACAGAACAACTCGACTCTTGGCTCATGAGAGAGAGACAGAGATTCATGAAAGAACATGGTCTGCAATGATTCATTCTATTTATATTTTCACTCAATATAATCACATCTTCCATCTGCTGACAAGTAACTCATCCAAAAACCAATTGCAGATGAATTTGTGCAACATGAAATGCAGATTAACTAGTCCAGACCAATCTCAGTACTTCTTGTAGTAGTCAATGTCGTTTGGAATAGCTAGTAGTAGCAAATTTGTTGAAAATTGGTCAGTGAAACATCGTTAGAAAATATTTAGAACCACAATCTACCTTGGTGAGTTAACTTATGTAAACGAGCTTAAACTTTCGATACACAAATAAGATCCTGGGATCATATGATCTTAATTCAATTCTTACCAAATGTACTCACAAATCAAGAAATGTTGTATTTGGAAAGCAACATTTATATTGTATTGGAACAAATGTCGCTTCTAAGTTCTATGCTATACTCAAAATTGATTTCCGACTTGTTCGTACTCAATTGCTGATCTTGATAAAGTAATAGCATCTATATCTCAAATACTTCATAATTAAGCAGTTTTAACAAGTTTTTCTGTGCAAACTGTAGTTATGAGAAAAACGCCAGAGACATGTTTCTCTGTTTGTAATTGAACAACTAGATTATTTGGTATGCAATGATCCACTCTTTTTGAATCTATCTATATAACTCTCATCTTTCTTTTGCACTAATACCTACTTTCATTATGATAAGTAGCTTCCGAAAAACAATAGCAGATTAATGTAGCTCAAGTGTTCGAGTAACTATTGTTCCTTCGGGATGTAGAGCTATTGAAGAAGCATAATTTCCATTCATATTCATGGTAGAAACAGCTTATGAGCCTGAGTTCATCTAGAAGGCGGAGTAAGTAATTCAGAGCAGTGAGTTTGTAGAGCTTCAATACATGTTTGATCCCTGTGACTTTCTGCAGATGTATACTCAATCGATATAAAGATTTCACCAGGCAAGTTCTTCCAATGAGTCCACAGAGAAAAGGCGAAAAGTTATTAACATATATAACTTTGTAGAGCTCAAAATACTACCAAGTTCTACTGAAGAAGTAGTTTGTGAATATTAAAACACACATTAACTATCGATTATTCTTTTTACCTACATAACATCTTTCAAATAAAAAAATTCAGACATTATACAATTCAATTGAGAATAGCTGTCACACTTGTAGAAGAGGCACTAGTAAATTAATTAATTTGTCCATTCACAATAGCTGTCACATTATCAATTATATTATTTTTATTGCTGAAGACTGAGCAATACTATATTGTGCTGGACTAGACATTAGGAATCTTCACAGAAATTACTTATATTAATATTCAACGAAAATATATATATATATATATATATATATATATGTTGACTAGATATAACAGCAATAATATATTTCAACTATGGAGTAAACCCAATGTTCATAGAACCTTTCATGTTCAAGTGCTAATTGTTTATCTCTTCTTTAGTTCACAGAACCAAACAATTTGTGTCTTCTGTTTTCAGATCAACATGTATCCATGGCTTCTTCTTCTTCTGTGAGTGCTCGATGGAAGTACGATGTCTTTCTAAGTTTTAGAGGTGAAGATACTCGTAAAACATTTACGAGTCACTTGTACGAAGGTTTGAAAAATAGGGGAATATTCACCTTTCAAGATGATAAAAGACTAGAGCATGGCGATTCCATCTCAGGAGAACTCTTGAAAGCTATAAAAAAGTCTAAAGTTGCCATAACCGTTTTCTCAAAGAATTATGCTGCGTCAAGATGGTGCTTGAATGAACTAGTTGATGAAAATCAGTTGCAATAAAGAAAAAGCAATGAAGAAGAAACTAGAGAGGAAGAGAGAGCTCAGTGAAAGGGAGAGCTTTCCCCTTTTTCTATTTCAACTGAAAAAGTGAAGTACACTGTGACAAAGTTTTATATATATACAAAGGATAGTTAACTAATTAACCGCCCCAACTAACTCCTAATTACACATCTAACTATTAATGTGATATCTAACTAACTAACTCCCTATTAACTACTTTACTATCCTCAACACCCCCCCTTCAAGCTAGGCAGTGTAAACAAGTTCAATACTCCTAGCTTGTATAAGAGATATGTGTGTTGTGATCTACTCAAAGCCTTAGAGAACAAATCTGCCTCTTGGATCTTGGATGCAACATGAGATGTTTTGATTGTCCCTTCTTGGATCTTTTTTCTTATGAAATGCAAGTCTATTTCAATATGCTTAGTCCTTTCATGGAATATAGAATTTGCAGCAATCATGAATTGCAGCCCTACTGTTACTGATCAGCTCCACTGGTGTTTTAATGCCAATCTTCAGCTCTTTGCAGATTCCTACTAGACATAGCACCTCTGAAACAGCTGTAGCCATGCTCCTATATTCTGCTTCTACTGAGCTCCTAGAAACAATGCTTTGCTTCTTTGAATTCCAAGAGATTAAGGAATTGCCTAGCTTCACCACATAACCAGTGATTGACCTCCTTGAATTGGGACATCCTACCCAGTCTGCATCATAGAATGCAGTTAATTGTGTTGCCTTTTCTAAGCTTAATAGTATCCCTAGACCTGGTTTATTCTTTATATATCTCACCACCTGTGTGTTGCTTCCATGTGAGATTTTTTAGGTCTCTGTATAAATTAACTCAACATGTGGACAGCATATGTTATGTCTAGTCTGGTCATAGTCAAATAAAGCAGCTACACAATCAATCTCTGATATGGTCCTGGATCCTTTAGCTCAACATTTATCACCAAGTCACACGTGTTTATCATATTCTACTGTGGTCAGCTTCTGATTACATTCCATTGGAGTGCTTACTGGTTTAGATCCTGACAGTCCCAACTCATTGATTAACTCAAGTGGAAACTTTCTTTGGTTCATGAGAATTCCTTCCTTTGATCTTGCTATCTCAATTCTAAGAAAGTATTTCATCTCACCCAAGTCTTTTATTTTGAACTTATTCTGTAAGGATGCCTTGGCTTCCTGGACCAATGTATGATCATTGCCTGTGATTAGCATATCATCAACATAGACTAGGATGATCATATGCTATCTTCCTTCTTTCTTGTGAACAAGGAGTAGTCAAAATGACTTTGTGTGAACCCTGAGCTAGTCAGAACCTCAACAAGTTTCACGTTCCACTGTCTTGATGCTTGCTTGAGTCAATTTAAGGATTTGTGCAGTCTACATACTTGCCTATTCCCCCTTTGACTGCCAAAGCCTGGTGGTGGAACCATGTAAACCTCTTCTACCAAGTCACCATAGAGGAAAGCATTGTGGATATCCATTTGGTGCAAACAACACTGATTTGCAGCAGCCATTGCAAGAACCAACCTGACAGTAACCATCTTGACTATAGGAGAGAAGATTTCTTGATAGTCTAAACCTTCCTGTTAGTTATACCCTTTTGCTACCAGTCTGGCTTTGTATCTTTCAACTGCACCATCAGCTTTATACTTCACCTTAACACCCATCTGCATCCTATAGGAGTTTTACCAGAGGGAAGGTCAACCATGGACCAAGTGTGATTATCCTGTAAGGCAGCTAGTTCTAAGTTTATGGTAGCCACCTATAAGGGGTCTGTGACTGCTTCATCATATGATTGGGGTTCTCTAATGGGGGTAATTTTGGACAAGTAAGCTTGATAATAAGGACTAAGATTGGTATGGGACATGTAAGACTGCATAGGATAGAGACAAGTGGATGTAGTGGCTGAGTTTGACTTACCACAGACATAGTCATGTAACCAAGTAGGAGTATTTCTGGACCTACTTGATCTTCTGGGAGCAACAGTAGTTAGTGAAGGAGTAATTGCGGGTGGATGGAGGTGTGTGTATTAGGGGTGAAGGATCAGTATGAGTGGGAGGATTGGGTGATGTGTATGTTGGAATGACTAAAGGCTCTAATTTAGGTGTTGTGATGACTCAATTTTGGGAATAGTTGCAGCTTCTTGTCTTTGATCATCTGAAAAGGAAAGATGTGTTCCCTGAACACTGCATCGCTGCTGATGAAGAAGGTGTTTGTGAGCATGTTGAAAAGCAGGGGATTTACCAGACAAAACCTGCAGGGGCAACCTGTTAATCACATAGACAGCATTGAGGACACATTCAGTCCAGAACTGCAGTGGTAAGAAATCTTGTAAATGAATGGCTCTAGCAACCTCCAAAATGTTCCTGTGCTTTCTCTTAACTAGTCCATTATGTTGAAGTGTGTGCACACAAGAGCTTTGATGAATAATACCAAGGGAATTAAACAAAGCATTACAATTAGAATTGAAAAATTCAGTACCATTGTCACTTCTAAAAATCTTCACTTGTGCACCAAATTGATTCTGTATCAATGTAAAAAATTGTCTAAGGATGACAATAACATCACTCTTCCTTGTCAACATATACACCCAAGTCATTCTACTATAATCATCTATCAGAGTAAGGAAAAATCTACAACCATTATGACTAACAACTCTATATGGACCCCAAACATCTCCATGTATGATAGAAAAGATGTTGGTGCTTCTATTAGAACTGCTAGGAAAAGGCAGTCTAGTCTGCCTAGCCAGTGGGAAAATAGTACAATGCTGAATGTCATGACAGTCTTTGTCAATCTTTAGTGTAGGGATTTGGTGCAACACTTTGATGGGGGTATGTCCAAGTCTTCTGTGCTAGATTTCCACATCTCTAGCCTTATCTACAATGTCATTGTTGATTAAGTTGGCACTTATTGTTTTGACACTTTCTTCCTTCTTTACTGGCAACTGAATGTTGTACAAACCATCAACTTCTCTACCAATCCCCCTCACTACTCCACTGAACAGGTCCTGCATAACACAGAGATCAGGGAAAAAAGTGACAACACACTTGAAATCTCTAGTTAGTTTGGACACTGATAGCAAGTTGTGTTTAAACTCAAAAATGCATAGTACATTTGTGATGGTATCCCTATTATCTAACTTGCATTTTCCCACACATGCTATTTCTAATGCATTACCATCTGGCAAATATACTCTCCTAACATTTCCTTTCGTAATCTGACTAATTCCATCCAACAACTCCTTACTATGAACCATATGATTGGAGGCTCCAGAATCTATTATCTACTTCCTAAAGGCTGCACTATTGGTGGCTAAAAAAACTTGATTCATACGTGGCTTGTCTTAGTTAGAAGGGATTTCCTTGTGGAGCATCTTCAGAATCTGATCATATTGTTCCTGAGTGAACATCATTCTACCTCCTTGACTTGAGTTGTATGCAGACTGAGAAGATTCTGCTTGTGATGGAATTTTACACTGGAAACGTTCATGTCCAGCTAAATTTGTCACTGCATTGACTGTGTATTATGATGAATATGCATTCTTCTTCTTAGATTTGTGATCTGTTGGGTATCCATGAATCTTGTAACATTTCTCCTTTGTGTGCCCTCTCTATTTGCAGTATTCACAGAACAAGTGTGCATTCTTTCCTTTATAGTTTCCCCTGTCATAGTATCCAGATCCAGGGCCAGATGAACCACTCTGATTTCCCTTTGTTGGATAGCCAGAATTATATTGATTCAATCCTACTTTGTTGCTGAACAAGGCTATACCACCTGAACCCTCAGTTGATTTCTCCAAATTCCTTTGACTCTCCTCAGATATCAGCATTGCAGATGCCTTGTTGATGTTAGGGGCAGGCATCATCATTAGGATTTGGCTCCTCGCTTGTGAATAGGTCTCATTCAAACCTATCAAAAACTATAGTAAACATTGATACTGATAATGTTCCATATACCTTTTTGATCCTGCACATTCACAACCAGGACAAGGCACTAATGAGTCATACTCCACCCACAAATCCTTCAATTTGGTGAAATAACTTGAGATAGATTATGCTCCCTGTGTTAATGTTGCAATCTCCTTATGCAACTGGAAAACTCTAGAACCATTTTCTTTATCAAATCTTTCCTTCAAATCATTTCAAATAGTACATGCATTAGAAGCATATGCTAACAGCTAACCAAATCACTACTCACAAAATGCATAATCCATGACAATTCTATGGCATTCACTTTCCTCCCACAAATCGTGAAGTGAAGCCTCAAATTTGTCCTTCATATGTCTCCCATCAACAAATCCCATTTTACTTTTCTCTACTAGTCCGATCCTCATAGATCTACTCCATAAAGCATAATTCTCTGGACCAGTCAGTTGAAAGGAGATAAGAGAACTACCTGGTGTGTCTCAAGCTTGTAGATACAGAGGGTGATTTTCATCAATTGTTGTATTCAACCTAGTGGTTCTTTTAGTATTAACTTCTCCAGTTTCTACCATTGTTGAAGATTTTGATTGACCTAGCTTCAATTGAGCTTCAACCGATGTCTACACGATATCTTCAAAGAAATGTGGTGCGCCTAACTTCAACCTTCTTTGATACCATGATGAAAATCAGTTGCAATGAAGAAGAAGCAATGAAGAAGAAACTAGAGAGGAAGAGTGAGCTCAGTGAAAGGGAGAGCTTTCCCCTTTTTCTATTTCAACTGAAAAAGTGAATTACACTGTGACAAAGATTTATATATATACACACACACACACACAAAGGGTAATTAACTAATTAACCACCCCAACTAACTCCTAATTACACATCTAACTATTAATGTGATATCTAACTAACTAACTCCTTATTAACTACTTTACTATCCTCAACACTAGTCAAGATCATGGAATGCAAGGTCGAAAATGGACAAATAGTCATACCAGTATTCTATGATGTGGATCCGTCACAAGCTTTGCAGTAGCATTTGCCGAACACGAATTAAAGTATAAAGATGATGTTGAGGGGATGCAGAAGGTGCAAGCATGGAGAACTGCCCTAACTGCTTTCGCAAATCTAAAAGGATTTGATATCCGTGATAGGTGAGGTGAAAAAACATGAATTAAATCATAAATTTATTTATCATAAAAAATAGCTACAGTACAAATCTATACTATCGAACAAATCTGCACCCCAAAAGTGAGCCACCAGAATCTTAAATAATTGTTTCTATCGAGTTAATAACTTTTATGGTCAACCAAATTACTTGCTAAAGTCACTTGTGTAAATTTAATATATTTACATCTACTTAATTACTGAATGATGTTAACCCTTTTATCATGATTATGCACTTAAGGTGTGAAGTACTTGTTGTTCTTACATCTTGTAGGATTGAATCAGAATGTATTCGGAAACTTGTCGATAATGTTTCTTCCAAATTATGCAAGACTTCTTTAACTAATTTGCAAGATTTTGTGGGAATAGATACTCATTTGGAGAAAGTAAAGTCCCCACTAGAGATGGAAACTAATGATGTTCGGATTTTGGGAATCTGGGGAATGGGGGGGGGTGTCGGTAAAATGACTATAGCAAGAGCTATTTTTGATACACTCTCACCACAGTTTCAGAGTGCAAGTTTCCTTGCGGATGTAAAAGAAACCAACACTAATGAAATGCATTCTCTGCAAAACATCCTTCTATCTGAACTGTTAAGGGAAGACAAAAAATATGTGAATAAAGACAAAAGTATGTGAACAATAAGGAGGAAGGGAAGCATCTGATGACTCATACACTTCGTTTTATGAAGGTTTTAGTTGTGCTTGATAACATTAATTATCATGATCATTGGAAGTATTTAGTAGGGGATCTTTGCTGGTTTGGCCGCAGCAGTAGAATCATTGAAACAACTAGAAACAAGGAAACTATAGGGAAAAAGAATGCAGTCTATGAAGTGACTACATTACTCGAACATGATTCTATTAGGTTCTTCAATAATTATGCTTTCAGGGATGAAGCTCTAGATGATCATACGATGGAGCTGACATTGGAGGTAGTAAGTCATGCTAAAGGCCTTCCTTTAGCATTGAAATTGTGGGGTATTATGTAACATAATCATGATACAACTATGAGGAGAGAATTTGTAGACATTATAAAGAGAGAATCTAGTCCAGACATTGTTAAAAACCTCAAAATAAGTTTTGAAGGGTTACAAGATAAAGAGAAAATGATATTTCTAGATATCGCATGCTTCTTTAGAGGGCAAAGGAAAGATGAGACCATTGAAATTCTTGAGAGCTATGATTTGGGGGCTGGTATCAGATTGCATGGTCTGATTGAGAAATCTCTTGTGTTCATATCTGAATATAACACAATGCAAATGCATGACTTAATTCAAGACATGGGTAGATATGTGGTGAAAACGCAAAAAGATTCAGGAAAGCCCACCAGACTATGGAACATTGAAGATTTCGAAGATGTGATTGGTCAACAATACTGTAAGTAGTCTGAAAACTACAATTAGCACTTAATATGTTTAATCAAATTTTCATTCTTTGGATTTATAACGAAATTTGTTTGATACCTTGTATAAGTGGATTGTGTGAAGTTATGATTTGTTGACTCATGATCTTTTACAGGGGACCATGGCAGTGGAAGCAATCTGGTTTTCTTATTCTGAAAAACTATGCTTTAGCAAAGAGGCAATAAAAAATATGCAGAGACTTAGGATATTATGCATGCATTGATATTTGGGCTTTTCATCCCAATGTGATTCAGAAGAAAATGATGGTTCATTTGAGTACCTGTCTAACAACTTGTGTTGGTTTGTCTGGTATCACTATCCTCGTAAGTTATTGCCACAAAATTTTAATCCCACTAGGCTTGTTCATCTTAATCTCTACGGAGTTCATTGCATCATTTATAGAATGAAACAAAGGTAGCGTTCTATTGGACATATACTTCTATTTTGTCTTGTCCCATAACTATGGTTCTTGTTTTGAATTTAATACAAAAGGAGCTTTATACACATGTTTTGCCACAATACAATAGAGAAAGCACACACTTAAAATGACTAGTGATCATCCCACCGAAAGAAGAAACAAAACGAAGTATATATGTTGTTGGATCTCTGTTATTTTGAAACAACTTTTCTGTTCAGCATTGCTTTCTAGCTATAAATTTGATCTCGAAATTCAAGGAAAAAATAAATGTGTACCAAGTAATCTTTTTTAGATATTTTATGATAGAACATTACATATAAAGTAAAATAAACAATTTTTAGTTTCACACGTTGAGGCAATCTTAAAATGTCATTTACTACTTAACTCATTTTTCATCATTCTTTCTGTGTTTTGAATATCAGCAATTGTTGTATCTACAGAAGCTAGATCTGAATTACTCTAAGAGCCTGAAGAGAACACCAGATTTCACGGGGATGCCAAATTTGGAGTATTTGGATCTAAGCAAATGTACGAGTCTTGAAGAGGTTCATTATTCCCTGAGTTGTTGCAGAAAACTCAAAGAGTTAAATTTGAACTATTGTATAAGCCTTCAGAGGTTTCCATATGTTAATGTGGAATCTCTTCAATCTCTGCATCTACAGTTCTGCTATAGTTTAGAGAAACTTCTAGAATTCCTTCATAAGTTTCCAAACCTTAATGTGGAATCTCTGAATCTAGAATGTTGCGGTATTTTACAGAAACCGCCAGAAATCCTCGGAATAATAAAGCCGGAGTTGGTGATTAAGATGGCAGCCTCTGGGATAAGGGAAATACCATCATCTATCATTCTTCTCCAATGGGCTCATCTTACGGGGCTAGATTTGAGTGAGATGCGTAACCTTGTATCTCTCCCAAGCAACATCTGTAAGTTGAAAGATTTAGTGAAGCTAGATGTGTCATGGTGCTCAAAACTTGAAAGCTTTCCAAAAGAGACAGGTGATTTAGAAAAATGGAGGAGCTTGATGCCAGACATACTCTAATCTCATGACCTCCGTCTTCCATCGTCCGATTGAGCAAGCTTAAATTATTGACTTTTTCAAAATACAAATCAGCAGATAGATCAGTGTACTTTGTGTTCCCTCGGGTAAATGAAGGGTTATGCTCATTGGAAGAACTGAATCTGAGTTACTACAATTTAATAGATGGAGGACTTCCGAAAGACGTCGGATCCTTATCCTCTTTGAAAGAGTTAGATCTCAGTGGAAATAATTTTGAGCATTTGCCTCGAAGCATAGACCAACTTGGTGCTCTTCGATCCTTGAACTTATCAGACTGCAAAAGGCTTGCACAGCTTCCCGAATTTCCACATCAATTAGACACAATAGATGCAGATTGGAGCAATGATTCGATCTGTAATTGGTTGTTTCTGAATATCTCATCATTGCAGCATGACATCTCTGCCTTAGATTCCTTGTCACTAAGAGTATTTGAGAGTTGGGGAGGAATATAATGGGGTCCACACCCATTTAATATCAAAAGAAGAAGACAAATTGTATTTGCCTTCAAATTGGTCAAGAAAGGGAGCTGCAATTTGCAGCAATTTGTCCACCACCGTTTTTCTCTGATTAAAACAACAACAACAACATACCCCAGTGTCTCAAAAGGCTCCCGCTCATTGCAGGGTGAGGGGGGGTCGGATGTACGCAGCCTAACCC
>JAABOM020007802.1:0-19942 GCA_011800125.2 Solanum clarkiae | reverse complement strand
AAAACCCTACCTTGATATGTTTGTGGTGGTCTCTAGTGATATGGTATTGATTTGTTTGGAGCTTGTGAATCACTTGGGGGTAGTGTTGCAAGTCTTGGAGGATGTGAGATTGTTGGCTAAATATGATAGGTGTGCATTGTGGATAGCAAGAAGGTAGTTAGAATTCTTTAAGTATTATAAATAAGTGTGCATTCTTTTTCCCCCGATAAGGCTAATGTTGCAGACAGTGCTCCAGACAGCCTAGCATGTGTTGTTGATGGTGGCAAAGAGGAGACTAGTGGGGTCCACCAATTGGCTAGGGTGAAAGTAGGTTGAGGGAAGTTAGGAATGGTGGTATAGTGTTCTTGGCGGTTCCGAATCTTCTTGGGTTAAGAGGTCTAGATTAGGCTAGGCCTTGAGTCTACCTTATTGGAGTTGGAAGTCTTGGGTGAGAAGATGACGAAGTGGAGGTTGTCTCCCAAGGGGGAGATGGTGGTTATGGTACCAAGTGGGTTAGGTGTATTTAAGATTGACAATTTAGTTGAAAATTATGAGTCCTTATAGAGTGTAGAGGGAGGTTGGTAAAGTTGCTTCAGTTTGGGGATTGCCTATGGTAGGGGTATGGTTTAACTGGTTCGTCATGCTTCTAGGTTGAGGGAATGCATTGGTGAACCTAGTGCTATAGAACTCTTTAAAGTTGTGGGTGATGGGGAGGATAAGTTGGCTTAAAAGGAGGTCCCAGTGGGGGGTGTTGGATGGGTGAGTGGAGAAATTGATTGATAATAATGTAGCATTCGTCAAGGCCCTTTGGAAGAGTTGTCTATTCGTATGTGTTTCTCGGAGAACCGGTGCGGATATGGAGAAGTGATATCCATATCTCATCCACTCTATTCAAGCTTATGATAACATGTCAAGTCCTTTCTATGATTCCAAGTCCTATGTTTTAGCCTTTTGTCATTCATGTGCATTCTTGTTTAAGTTGGCAAGTTTATGATGATTTTACACTTATGTTGAGGTTTTGAAAATGGTGTTTTAAAGTGTGTTATTGCATTCTTGTTGGGGCTAACTTCCTTATGATTACTTTTCTCTTGTATATTTCTTTGACATTTGAGGGTAAATGTTCGCAAGGGGGAGATATTGTAACGACCCCAATAAGTGTCCGAAAATGTGCCTCAAAAGTGTCCGAAATCGTAATTTCCATATATCTAAAAATTCATTTGTTATTTCAAAAATCTGACTTCATATTCTTGTTTAGGGGGTCAAATGGAGTGGGAAAAGGGTCTAACCTCAATTTAAGAGCGAAAGAATAACAATTATAAATTTTTGGGGATCGATTTCCAGAGAGCTTTCCGCGATGCCTCCGCAATGCCTCCACGATGCGCCTTGGGCGTGCTATGGTGTAAAATCATCTCCGCGTCCTCTTCGCGATGCGGAGATGTGTAATTTCTTGGCAGTGATTTTTAAGTGCGGTCTAAAATATTCTAAGTATTAGGCCCAAGTTTCTTAAACGTGTTTTTATCCATACTTAGTCAAATTTCATACTTATATCATTCTAAACATTTCCCAATACTCCCCAAAGACACTTAGCCGTATTTTCACTCCAAATTCAAAGAGTTAAAACCCTCATCTAGATTTAAGGATTCTCTTCAAGTTTCAAGTCTCCATTGTCAACCTTCACCAAGAACCTCTCCAAAGCTAAGGTATGTCATGTTGAACCATTGAGTCCTTTCACCCATGGTGCCTAAACCCTCTTTTACTTAATATTGGATGATTTAAAGTTGATTTTACATGTGAGTCTTTTATATTGAAAAATTTTACTGCAAAGTGATTTGTGTTCATGAAAGTATAGTTGTTTTAGCATGGTTTGAGCTCTAAATCTTGGATCTAATGTTGGATTTGATAAGGGATTTTGATGTGAATTTCTTGGGGGTATTGCAAGGTGTTGATTTATGGTTTTCTACAGATTTTCTTGCATGTTTTCATCTCTAAAGTGCATGGTCTTTTACCTCCATTACACCCCCCAAGGTATTTGATAAAATGTCTGGCTAGGGTTTCTTATGAAATTGAAGGTCCAATGTATGTCTTATAAGTTGAATGGTGTTATGATGATTATATGATGATGGAATAGTGATGGAATGAGGATGAGATGATGGTATGCATATGATGTGTAATGAGGAGAGGACGTATAGGTATATGATGACTTTGGGATGACGCTAGGGATGTCTATATAAGTTGTTTTCATGGAAAAGTACCTATTGTGTTGCATATAGATTGTTGGGTCATTATGTTTGTTGTATTCTTGGGAAAGTGAGTAGTTCTTTCTTGATGATTTAAATGTGATGGTTTGATGAGCTAGTCCTATGATTCTACTGAAAAGGCCATGCCGTAAGGTAGAGTGTTAAATGATTCATATCGAAAAGATCATATCGTAAGGTACGGATACCCTACCAAAAGGGCCATGCCATAAGGTAGAAAAGCTAATTGTGCCTACCGAAAAGATTATATCGTAAGGTATGTACATCCCACTGAAAAGGTCATACCATAAGGAAGAAAGACTAAAGGCTCCCACCGAAAAGATCATATAGTAAGGTGTGGACATTCTATTGAAAAGGCCATGACATAAGATAGAATGAATCACGGTCCCTACTTAAAAGATGATATCATAAAGTACGGGATATCTTATACTACCTACCACAAAGACTATGTCGTACGGTAGGGCTATTGATAACACTCTCCAAAAAGGTTATGTTGTAAGGTGAGTGGGGGTAATTTGGCCCATTTCATGAAAGTTGATACAAAGGGGTTTGAGTATATTTCGCATATTGAGTTTATATTTCTTGATCATGATTTACTAGCATGTTTACCTTAAGCATTGAGCATGCATGCCATATTGATGTCATCCCTATCCTCTTGTTATGATTATGTATTTTGACTACATTGCCTATTTTCTGTTGCATGGCATCCCACATACTTAGTACATTCAAACGTACTAATGTATACTCTATGCCTACATGATATCACCATGTAGGAACTAAAACCCCACTTGAGTATCCTCCTCCTCGTGGCTAGTACGACTTCGCTCAAGCTTATTGGTGAGTCCTCCATTTCGGGGACCTTTTATCGATTATTCTCTTATTATGTATTGAGACACTCTTTCTTATTTTCTATTTTGGCTATGAGGGTGAGCTCGGTTACTTTGTCTTGGCCCCCGCTCTTTTCTTTATGTAGTAGAGGTATTGTTGGACATATGGTATATCTATGTTATGAGCCTTGACTCTATTGACTCTTGTTGTTTATGATATGAAAGAGATTTCCATAGTCCCAATTTCCCCTTGTTTATGCTTATCTTTCATTGTCTTTTTAATTGCTTTCGCGCCCAAAGATGTGTAATGATAAGCTATGAGGCTTGTTTGGGTACCTTCGGGTTCCCCATTCGCCGGTCATGTCTAGTCCCTAGGCTTGGGTCATGACATAAATCTTTTAGGAAATAAAGAAGACTAATTCTCAAAATGAACTAACAAGTCATTATATTTTCCACCACTAAAATTCATATTCTTCCTCGAACATAAAGAAGGAGAAGGAAGAATAATGGACATTACCGAAATACTAAGTAATTATCTTCCACAGTGAGTATTCATCTCTCGAAATAAGCTCCTCTTTAAGACCATTCCATCAAAATAAACTATTAAGAACTGAAATTTCGAATCAAACTTTGATAGGTTTACCGATCAATAGTGATTTTGAAGCCACAGATTAACCCATGGACCTGATTTGAATAACAAACCACTAGAACATAACTCAATAATTAGGACAAATTTGTTCTCACATAGCGACGATAAAATGCTAAATCAATATCGACCATAATAAAAAGCAAACCTAAGTCATCTCACAATCCTAATGTACAAACCATCATGGATATTGTTAAGATTTCATTCTCACAACCATATCTTTCCATGAGCTTAAGTTATAAAATATAATCATTAAAGATTGAATACTCATTATAGAGAATCAATTTTTTTCCTAACCCAATGAAGGAAAAGGATCAAGTAACCACTTAGCGAATGATATATTCAAACATAAAGAACCTCTAAAAACACTATCAGAAATACTATATCAAGAGCAGAAACTGGAAAAGACCCTTAAGAGCGATAGAGTTAGATGTAATCGACCTCACATTCAATCATACATAGCAAAAATATAACCTCAATGATGAGATGAATCTTAAGATTGTAGGACAACTATAAGAATTCATGGTATCTCTTCTATAAATTCATATAAGTAAAGTTGTGTGTGTAGAACCACTTGTATATTCAAATTATTCTAAATAATACTAAATCTTTCAAAACTAATATAATCAAGTATGCACAAGTATCTTATTATACTAAGAGAAAATTGCAGGATTGGTTCATCTAATCCACTACTAAGGATCCGTCTACAAAAGTGAAGACATGAGCCGGATTAGGTAGGGAGTGATACTCTATACCATGCCTATAATGAAGTAGGTAGTCACAGAAGACTTTACGGAATCAAGGTCAAATGACACAAGATATTCCTTTCATAGTGCCCCTATCATATATTTTCCTTCATCTAAACCTATTTTTTAAAAATTATTATTATTATTAGCTACTCATAATCAACCTCTCGATCCCTAATATAATCGTACAAATACTTAATTCATCAAACTCCATATACTCCTCATAGTACTGCGTCAGAGACACACTCTTAATACTAACAGAACATCATAGTCATACTAGTTATTTACCATTCTCTCAAATTGTTACTAGTATCAAAGCCTTCTTAACAACACATTATCATCTTCAAATATTTCAAATTATGGTTTCCTCTCTTTTCATTTAAGCATTTCTTATAGATATGAGTCACACTCAAAGCTGATAACATTGATTTCAAATTTGATAATACTTTTCTCATCGAGGTAAAGTTATTTAATTATACCTAAAGTCAATTTTATGCAATCTTTCACATACAAATTTCAACTACCATTCAAATCATCTTATGTCTTATGTCAAAACTTAGAGAGATTCTTGGTCACCTTAATAATTCTGCATACCATAAGAATATAACATCTAGTTATCATCAATTGTTCATGTAACACATAACAATAATTTATGTAGTTCCATTAATAGAGTAATGCAACCCCCTTAATAATCATGTAGAGCTATAGGTCTATATCGCAACACCCCCATCAATCATCTATTATAATTGAACAATTTGGATCAACATAAAAATATAATATATTTCAAATATCATTATTTATGACTCGAATCAAAACTCAATTTTCATAAAACTCACTAATAAAATCCTAGTAAATCTATGTTGAACAAGTATGCATTTCTTGGCCATATCTGAGCTCAAGGGAGAAAATTTGTAAAACCATAAATTTTAAACCAAAGGTCTATATGGGAGGTCTTATTCCTTCACCTTTCTTAGATTCTTCCTATGACACAAATTTTAGGTACCCTGAACTCTTCAATATATCAGATTCTTATTCTTTCACTTACTTATCAAATTGTTTTCTTTGACCAGGAACACATGACATTTTACCTCATGCTCTAAGCCAAAACTTTAAGTGGAGCACTTCTTTAGATCCTTCAACAGTAAAAAGAATAACTAAATTTATGGCCCAAATCATATGAAAATTCTTCCAAATGTTGAATACTCATTGCTATATACTTCATATCTTACCAATTCATAGCTTGACAAATATCCTACAAAAAATGTAGATTAACAATGAAAAACTTGAATCTTTATTTTAACTTGTACCCTAATTCCTTTATCTATTAATATTAGCTCATACCTTGAGATCTTTATGAATTCATGCATCTTAACTTTTATTGATCACCTCTTTATCAACCTTACCATATCAGTTTTAAAAATTTAATGTACTAATTACCGTACTCAAAATCAAGAAAAGAGATTATCACCATATTCAAGACGCACGTATATCAATTTTTTTTCAAATATTACCCAACAGTTTTCTAATCCAAATCAATGATACGTAACACTATCACCATAACCAAAACAAAACACATGAAATCACATGGCTTTTAATTCAATTCTCCATTCTCTTGAAAAATACATTTTTCCTATTTTTATTTTTTAACTTTTACAATCAGAGTGAATGTCCTTACTTCTCACTAATTTATTCATTTATGACTCTAGCTCCATTCAATTCTATTGAAGCAATATTTCAACACATTTTACATGTTTTAATATGATGACATTGCTTATCAAATAGTAGCAAGCGTAACTTTTGATACCTACAAATTGTGTTTACCATACTTAATTTACTCAATTATAAAATCCTTATCATATGATTGCATCTTGATCATAATTCATCACAAACTCTTATTAGCAATATGCTCAATAACAATTTCTATCATCTCAAGGTTAAACTTGTCATCGATATGACACCTAAACCTATTACATTGGTCAAATTTAAGGGACTAACTTGATTTTCTGTACACTTTCTTACTAAAATTCTCAACTGGCTTTGCACAAATATCCTTGTTGGGACCTTCCTTACTCATAAACTTATCATTTTGATATTATCCACTTATTATTTCGATATTGGACCACTCTCTTGGATCTTATTATGGATCAATAGTCTTCATTTAGAATCCCTCGTATACACCTCATAACCTAAATGTATTAATTGTACTAAAATTCTACCACTAAAGTCTTTCTTATGAATAATGCTTAACCCAAGTATCTAGGATAACAAACGAGTTGATTTTTCAAATATGAATGCAATAGTAAATATTATTAAATGTGCCTGTGATACACTAATAACTCCTTAAGTAGTTAGTATTCGCACTTGACAATCGACATATCTGTGTTTAGATACCACTAATATTATATCATAAAAGTCCATTAGATCCATCAGTAGGACTCATCGTACCTATCAAGAAAATACTACCAAACTAGCCCGCATACTTCTACCCATCAAATAGCTGCAAAACATTATCTAATTCATCATGACTCTAGCCTAAGTAATACATGTTTTTTTTCATAAATTTAGTCGCTAGCAAAAGTAACACACTCCATAACTCTGACCAAGTAAGCATCGATATCGTTGTGATAGTTGTATCATGATCCTTTCTAGTATTCACTCAATCTATGAAATCATAGTACTGATTCTGACCTCCATTGACACAAGCTCATTCTTATCATTATCTAAGCAATCCACATATCTTATGACACTTAAGTAATAGTAGTTTGCAGATTTACAGAATTCATTATCTATCTATCTTTTTGACATTCCACCTTTAATTATCGAACCACTTTCCATATCATATATACTACATCAATACTTTTTGTGTTGTTGGATAACTAACCCTAAAAAAGGATAACACATTTATGAAATCCCTTAATTCACTGTTTGACCTCATCATTCAATTATCCTCAAAGAGCATCATCGAGTCATCACTTTACTCAATCTTTTCTAATCTTCTAACATTTTAATTTTTATAAGTATATCACTTACTTTTACAACATCTAACATTCAATACATAAACAACCCATTAACTAGTCACATATAGAACTAAGCACGAATCATCTCTATAAGCGAGAGGGAATGAAATAAAGTGATAAGAATCACACCGAATCAAGAACGCATGATGGAAAAAGAATAAACAAAAGGATGTTTCCTAACAGTCTTCATAGCCTCTTGAAAATAAGTATAAACGCCTCCATACCAATCCTCGAGACTCTACTAGACTTGGCTTGTACACACGTGAGACCTGTGAACCTAATGTTCTGATACCATCTGTCACGATCCAAAAATGGACGTGATCGCACTTGTCCTATCATACCAAGACATATCGGCCAAAATCTCAATTATAACGATAAAGTGTGGAAGGATAATAATAATAAAGGTTTAATTGTGAATAATATGTCAACTTAATGAAAATCTCCAAAACCTGGTTATCACGTGCAAAAGCCTCTAATGTATTACAATAGATTTGAAAGAAAAATACAAGTCTCAAATGATGTTATCTCTAAAGTAGAACAAGATCATTAATAGGATGATGAGGCTCGCTGAGATGACAAATAACTACCTCACTAATCTCCACAGAAAGCCTCAGATAAAAAGAGAGGAGAGAGTATTACAAAGATTCGAGCACATAACCTACAAAAATGTAGAAGTAAGGGGTGAGTATCAACCACACGGTACCCAGCAAGTAAATTACTAAACACCAAGTCAAGTAAAATAGAATACGGATAGTCCTAACACTCCAACCGAACCTCCAACACTACAACCTGCATAAAATCAATCCAACCAAACAGTTCACAATTTAAATAGCGTATAGCTCACTAAGATCACACCAACAATTATAGATCAACAACACAAAGGATCAAGTGCATCCATCACAAGTTTCACAAAAGGCACTCATAAGTTCATAAATGATAAAGATGTGCAATGCAATACAATAGAATAATGTCAGGTATAATGATGTATGTCTAGCCTAGTGACACACACCCACTGTCTCTCAGTCCGGGACTCATAGAGGACTTTTAGTCTATGCATTTATTGCAGCATGTGACACAATCCTCGAATCATAGTATACATCGCGCCGTGCGATACGACCTTTAAAATATAGTATCCGTCACAGCATGTGACACAACCCTCAAAATATAGTATCCATCGCGGGTGCAACATGACCCTTGAAATATTGTATCTGTTGCAGCGTGCGACACGCCATCAAAATATAGTATCTGTCACAGTGTGCGATACGATCCTCGAAATATAGTATCCATCATGATGTGCGATACAACCCTTGAGATATAGTATTTATCGCGGTATGTAGTACAACCTTTGAAATATAGTATCCATTACGACATGCGATATGACCCTCAAAATATAGTATCTATTGCGGCATGCGAAACGACCCTCAAGATATAGTATCCCTCATGGCGCACAACATATCACTCGAAATCGTACATCTTCTTTAATTCTTATTCCTTTTGGGTTCACATAACCCTTGTCCTACAATTAATACAAATAGGCATGTTTACACCATAATGAGGAGATTACTAATTTTAGTACAATATATAATTCATAACAACATTGTCTTGATACCACATCAACATTAACTCAATAATTCAAAATCATTTTCAATACCTCACACAAGGAAGCACGGGATTCTATATACTTAACAAAGGTTGAGAAATTCACTTTCCTTAATAATTAGATACCCACTGCAGGACTTGAGCCTTTCCTTTTCGTATAAAATTTGTAACACCATGATCTAGTCAAATATATAATCACAATAAGAATTCGAAAGTAACAATATCTATATTACTATATGTCTATCTTAGACCCAAAGACTAACCAATTTCATGATAAATTCTTAAAATTTCAAGTCTAGGATTAAGTCTCAATTTCTCCAAAGAACAACCTGATGATATTTTATATAATACGTTACAATTATACTTTAATTATCTATCTCAATATATCAACACTTAAATTATAATTGATAACATAATAATAGTCAAATATTGCCATCACTGGCCACGAAATCAATGTTAGCAACAACGAAACAAGGATTACCCCTTTGGAATCTATAATCCAATGTATTATGGCTATAAGAATCATACTTAATGATTACTACATAACTTGGTCATTATTACTCAAATAAAAAGCCATGTCATTATTCTGTTGAGGTATACCTATTGTCCTTTTCTCAATCTCTCAAGTAACAACACAATTATACTATCCAAATACATAAAAATATAAGATATCCAGCAAAGTAGTACTAAAGCAGAATGATTGAGAATTTTCACAGGAGACTTACCCGAAGCAGCGGCTCTCTTTTGCAGTTTGCACATAACCGACATAAGAATTCTAAACTCTTCTCTTCTTCTTTTTATTTTTATATTAAAAGTGATGAATTTGATTTATCTATTTTTAATAAACATGGTATAAATAGTATAGGATGTTAACTAAATTAATATTTAGTCCTCTAGTTAAATTAGTTATCTAAAGCTACCATAACTTAAATAATATTAGTTATTGAATAGTCCAAACTACCCATTTAAAACTTTTTTTGAGATAAATGCTTTAGGAAATCTAAAAGACTAATTCTCAAAATGACCTAGCAAATCATTGCAATTCTTAACCCTTACAAGATGATAAATGCAATCCTTAACAATCAATTATCGAGCTTTAAGACAAGAGATGAACCTACCCTTAACCATTGAATCATGACCTCCCCACTCAAGGATGAGTTCATTTGGAAATAAAAACTTAATTTTACGAGTCCTACAATCTATAGATGCATGATATGCATGTAACCAATTCATCCTAAGAATTATGTCAAAATTTACCATGTCAAGTTTAAGAAAATCACAAGGCAAGACTTCATGTAATATGGATATGGGATAACACCTATAGGCTCTTCTAGCAATAATAGACTCACCAATAGAGGTAGATACCTCAAAGGATTCACATTACAATTCAGGATACACATCAAGCCTATTAGAAACAAATAGGGTAAGGAAAGACAGAGTGGTACCTGGATGCAATAAAGCATACGTGTCATAACCATAAACCTCACACCGATAACAACATCAGGTTCCTCATCTACCACTTACCTCTCTTTAAGAGAATAAAACCAATTATGACATAGAGCAACCCCTTGTTGACCACCTTTTGCCCTTTGATCTCCTGAACACCATGTCTTTGAGGATGGTCATCTTTACCCTTATTTTGAGCTTGAGTATAATCAACAATCTTGTGACCTATCTTGCCATATCCAAAGCATGTGCTTTTGTTTCTCCAACATGTGCCACTATGAGTTTTTCTGCATTTTCAAAACCTAGGAAGAGTTGGTCCATCATTACCAACTTGATCTTTGGGGTTAGGCACCCTTTCATTATAGAACCTTTGATTTGGAGATTTTGTTGATCATTGGCCTTGAAACTTGTGTCCTTGTTGAAAACAACCACCACCAGCCCTAGCACCTTGGAATCCATCATGAGAATAAGCCCTCTTGGACACCCTACTCTTTCTCTTTCTAATATTTTCTCCTTCAAATTGTTCAACATATATCATAAGCCAAGACAAGTTTATATCGTCAACAAGCATAGCAGTGTGATAGTCTTCATTAACCAAGTTGGATGTCATGACCCAAACCTAGGACCTACACATGACACGATGAATGGGGAACCTGAAGGGTCCCCAAACAAGCCTCTTATTATATTATTACGCATCCTTGGTCGCGGAAGAAATAAAACAATAATAGAGAATAGAAATAAGGGTAAAAGGGGATAAGGGAAAACCTTTCATATCATAAAACATCGAAGAGTCAAAAAGAGTCAAGCTCAAGCATAATTACATAACGTGTCCACTAACACCTCTAAACATAAAACTTAGTGGGGGCCAAGACAAGCAACCGGGCTCACCCTCATAGTCAAAACATACGATAAAGGAAAGAGAGTCTTTATACATTGCATAAGATCAAAGACATTATCCTCGAAATTAAGGACTCACTAACTTGCTTTGTAGAGATAGCCCTAGCCACGGGGAGGATGAGGATGATTATAAGGAGATCCAGTTTCTACATGGTAACATCATGTAGGATAGAGTATGCGTTAGTATGTTTGAATGTACTAAGTATATAGGATATAATACAACAAAAGATAGTCAACATAATAAAAATTCAATATCATAAGCAATCAATACTATAATAACATATGACATGTGTGAATGATACTTGAAGTAAAACATGCTTATATAGGACATATTACATGTGAAGGAAGAGACCACCATCATAGACCAAGCAACTTAGTACTGGGAATCCAAGGTAGACTACCCCTTAGAAGTGATTGAGGAATCAACCCCTCAATTGGTTGATGGCCGAATCACCCTCCATCGAAACCCCTCAAATAGTTGATGGCTTATCACCCCCATCTGAGGCCATTGAGGTATCAACCCCTCAATTGGTTGATACCATACCACCCCCATCTGAGGTGATTGAGGTATCAACCCCGCAATTGGTTATGGTTAACTCACAATACTATAGATACATGTCATGAAATCACCACATAAATACTACCCTTGCATCATCTTAAAGTTACTTAGTTCATAGGTCATGCAATAGATCATCAATAGCTCAATAGTTCAAAACCGGACATTTTATCAAATATTTAGCGGATGTATGATGCTAGTTTAAGCTCATGCAATTCAATAGTGAAATCATGCAAGAAACTTTAAAGTAAATCAACCCATGTATACTAAAACCCTTATGTTAAATACACTGAAAAACCCCATCAAATATCAAGAGAGATCATAGTTCTATAGCTCAAAACATGCATAATCATAATAGGTAAATCATCTCATTATATAGACTTCAAAATGAGTAATCATGTGTTTTCATTCAAACTTTCATGAAACCCCAATATAGTGTATGAGCATAATCACTAGTGAATAATACTCATAAGCAACACAACTTGGAAACATGTAATTTCATAGAAATGGAAGATTGGGCTTCATGGGTGAAAGGTATCCATGAATGAAACCCACATACCTTAGTGCTTGAGTCTCTTGAAATTGAGTTGGGAAAAAATGGATGCTTGAAATGGAGTCTTGAAATCCAAACTTGTTCTTGAGTTCCTTTAAATTTGTATTAGGATCTTGGTAGAGGCTTTTGAGAGGATTTGAGCATGTATTCAAGTTGAGAGTAATGAGTTTTATCCTTTGGAATAGGGTTTAAATCTTTTGGGAAGGTAAGGATAGCATTGGAAGTTTAAAAAGGTCATTAGAATAAATTAAATTCATGAAAATGCCATCAGTGAAAGGATGAAAAATTGGTAAAGTGACCCCACTGAGACCCACACGGTTCGTGTGGCACTCTATGGGTCGTGTGGAGTGCCCGTGAGATGAGACTTGGTCAAAAATTGGAATTTGGGAACACTTAGAAAAAATTACCGTCATCGTCACTTTGACGGGCCACTTTCACGGGCCGTGTGCTGCTACACAGTCCGTGCAGTGGTCCGTTGAACCACACTTAGAGAAACAAAGTTTCCAGGACACCCCACGCCCCAAGGCCATGATCCATGATCCATCTGACCTGCCACGGCCCATCAAAGGTGCCCATGGCACCACACTTGTTCAAAACTCCTCCCACGCTCACTCCTCCTCACTTGCACACATTGCACGACTGGCCACACGGTCAGTGGAAATCCACACGGCCTGTGCCACTGGTCGTGCCCCATGCCTTAGACCAAAAATGGTGTTTTCCTGTTCAAGACAGCCTAGACGGCCCGTCCAAAGCTCCACTGCCTGTCAAGTTGCCCGTGTGGTTTCATTGTATAGGAGGGTGTCACGAAAATGCTCATAACTCCTTCATCTGAACTCGAAATAAGGTGAAACCAAGTGTATTGGAAAGCTAACTCAAAGGATGTCATTTGACATGTTTTGAGTTTTCAAGTTCTAAGTGTTCTAAAAGTTATACTCATTTAAAGTTGACCCTAGCATGAATTAACACCTAAAACTCAACTCATAGAGAACTGTTGAACTCGTTTAAGTACTAGAAGTCTCCTATGACCCTAATACACTCCCTACCTAAAACAATAAGGCTATAAACATGGATACATAAGAACATGGAGTTATGGGGTGTCACATTGGATATTCCCAACATAAACTTGTTCATCCTTGCCCTAGAGGCAGCAACCAAGTGAGAAGAATACTTTGAGAGCTTGTTAAATTTGAGTGAATACTCCCTCACACTCATGGATCCTTGTTTTATATTTATAAATTTCATCATCCTTGCCTTCCTTAGTTCAATAGGAAAGAAGCGGTTGAGGACAGCTACTTTGAATTCTTCCAAATAAATAGGCTTTTCATTTTAACTCTCCATCTTCTATTGAGCAAATCATATTTGAGCAAGGCCATGATAGGCCACATTTTCCACCTTCTCCTCTAAGCTTACTCCCATAATAGCTAGAACTTTATACACTTTATCAATAAATTCTTGAGGATCCTCCTCCACCTTATGGCCATAAAACTCTTGAGAGTTCATTCTGATGAAGTTCCTCATCCTTGAGGCTGGAGAGAGCATAAAAATCTTGAGGCCCTTGCTTTGCTTGGTTGGATATGGCTCGTGCCAACAAGGTAACACTATTTTAGTATTTGGAATGAGTGACCACTACTTCTTCTTGAGGAGCTTATGAGGTCGGATCCACCTCATGAGTTGGCGCTCTTTGTGGCATCCTTCTTAGCGTCATAATCTAAAAGCATAAAAGATCAACCATAGAAATAAGAATCCTTTAAGTTCTAAAGAATGACATAGATCACGAAGAAGTGAATTATTTCCTAAATACCTCATAGCATCCTATTCATAGTTGTGGTGGACTTCACAACCATGAACAAGACTCTACTCGATGTGGTGTGTTGGATTTCTGAGGACCATTTACAAACCTAGTATTCTGACACCAAGCTTGCCACAACCCAAGCCTAGGGCTTAGGTGTGACAAGGTGAATGGGAACCCAAGATTCTCCAAACAAGCCTCAGAGAAAACTTAAGTAGATCCTTGGTTGCGAAAACGTAGTTCAAGCATCATTAATTCAAACTAAGGGTATTTGGGACTCAAGATGCAAGATATAGTATTAAGGGATAAGGGGTTATATCATACAATCTTATCAACATATAAATTAGGGGAAAGGGTCATAGGATGCAATCTATGGGATTAGGGACTAGAAAAGCCATCAGATGCCATCAACACCTAACATATATATACAAGGGATAGAGATTGAAGGAAATCTACATAGATACATAAGATCTTAAGAGTCAAGATCATTGTATTATGGAGCAACACCTCTAAACATGAGTGGAACAAGGGCCAATATATCTCCAGGGCTCACCTTCAAAAGTAGATAACAAAGTAAATAAGTGTTAACATGAGCATGATAGATAATGGTTGATGTCCCTGGAATGGAGGACTCACTATAATAAGCCTTTAAGCAAACTAACTAGCCATGTGGAGGTAGATGAATAGGAGCTTCGGCCCTTGCATGGTTAAATTATATATGAAAAATGTATGTGTTAGTATTTGAAATGTACTAAGTATGTGGAGTACAATACAACAAGAGATCATAAATCATAATAATCAAGATGCATAATTGTATACAAATATAATAAGGTCAATATGATATGAATAATCAATGCTTAAGTTAAATCATGCGTGAAAGGTAGTAAAATTCTCATAGTTAACATACATACATATGTGGGAAGAGAATATAACCAACATATAAGACCATGCAAGCTACTATATAGAATCTTACCTTTCGAAATTGCCTTTTCGGTAGGTATTACAAGATATCCTTATCTTACGACATTTTTTTGGTAGGTACCACAAGATATCCTATGGTGCCACATAATTAAGGAACAATGGAAATCCACCAAGATCCTCTCGGTGCCAAGTTAACATCCCACAGAATACTTAATTCATTGTCATACTCATAGCATGCATAATTTCGTAATTCATAGCATTATCATAGGAGTAGCTCATCAAATCCATAACATCATAGAAGGGTTTCATATCTTTCAAAATAACATTCTCAAGAACTCATAGCATGCTTATTAGTCCTTAAACATTCACAACGTCCATGACTTGTACATCTTGTAATAAGCCTTTCATTAACATAAGAAGCTTCATCATATAACTTTAGTCAAATCATAGTGGGTCTATGCATATAAGCTTAAAATCATGAAATTCAAGAGTATTAGACATGAAAAAAGTAAAACATGGTCATTTAGAAACCATTCAAAACAATGTGTCATCCACATAATAAAACCTTTAACTTTGGTATCATAAAATCCATTTCAAAATAAAGAATCTTTCATAGCTTTATAAGATATCATAAGCATGCATAACTCTAATGACATGAAACAAATGATAATATCAATCTTTGGTAGGAGCTCATGCATTAATAAACCAATAAACAACAATTTTAAGCACTATTCAAACACTGAGTAGTAATAGAAGATACCCATAAAAAAATAATCCTTGAAATCCAAAAAAATTCATCCAAAAAGGAGGCGTGGAATCCATGGGTGGAAGAACCCACGGATGAAAGACCCACATACCTTGAAGCCTTGAAATTGATAAAGAATACTTGATGAGACTTAGGGGAATCACCTTGAGACGTAAGCTTCAATGGAGGCTCTTGAAAATCTAGAAATTGAATGAGGAATTTTTGGAAGCTTTTGGGAGGAATTTGGGAGATTTCAAGAGTGATTTAGGCATAAAATGATTGAAATTTTTGAGGATTCCCGTCTATAAGGGTATTAGCTTATGTACCCACTGCCCTTACTTGAATTGGAAAAAGTTTAGAAAATTTTGTTCTTTGGTGAACCACATTCAAGACACAAACTTGCTCCCACCAAGGTTATTTTCGTGCGAAGTTCAATTTTCTCCTGTTTTGACCTAAGAATAAGTTTAGGCCACTTTGGCACTAACTAGAACCAATCTGTGACACAAATTGGATGCCTATTTTTCTAGTTAAATCAAAATCAACCGAAAATTTATTTTTTGATATGGTGACCTAAAAATCAAAGGCAACAGTCTCTTACAAAATTTGGCCTCTGGAAAAGGAATATGAAGTTAGATTTGCCAAAAAAATGCATCAATTTTATGATATTCATGAAATACACTCTTTTTAAAACCCCTTAACCATGGGCAGGTGGCAAGGTTGAGATATTGTGACACCTTTTTAAAATTTCTTGACCATGGGTATGTAGCAAGGATGAGATATTATGGCTCCTTTTTAAATCCCCTTGACCACGGGTAGGTGACAAAATTGAGATATTATGACACCTTTGTATAAACCCTTGGCCATGGACATGTGGTAAGGTTGAGATATTGTAATACTTTTTTAAAACTCCTTGACCACAGGTAGATGGAAAGTTTAAGATATTGCAACACCCATTGACCATAGAAAGGAGGCAAGGTTGAGATATTGTGACACCCCTTCACCATGGGCAGGTACAGAGGTAGAGTATTATGACATCCTTTGACCATGGGTTGGTGGCAAGGTTGAAATATTGTGACATCCTTTGACGACAGGTAGGTGGCAAGGTTGATATATTAAGACACCCCTTAACCACGCACAGATGGCAAGATTGAGATACTGTGACACCTTTGATCATGGGCAGGTGGCAAGGTTGACATGCATCATGTTTATTTGACATTGCATCACATTATTTACATTTCATTGTATTCGTTCTATCTCATATCATTCTTCCCTGACATTGTTCTATGTGTTACGTGTGAGTGTTGAATGCTTTGGAACTAGTATATCATTCAGAATGAATTATGGAAAGATTGTGATGTATGTTGATAATTTGAGCCTTGTATATGGTGTAAATTGGATTATGAGAATTCTATGAAGACTTACGATATTGATAAACTATTGTACCACTTGACTCTGTAATTCAGTTGTGTATTCTGAGATATTATTCTATGATATATTGTGTATACACATATACTATTATTGTGCTTGAAATTTTCTGAGTGCAGGTGCATAGTTCGATTGTATGTGGTTGGTTGCATAGGAATACTTGTGTTCTTCATTGCCTTACTCCATGTTTAGTTTCCATTTGTTGAGTACCATATTGTTTGGTGCTCATCACTTGCTACATTTTTATAGTTGTGATTCCACTTCCTTCTAATTAGATCCCTCACCGTTGGATCGAGCTTCTGTATTCTTGAGATATAACAGCTTGTCCCTTGAGTTGACCCTCGAGTATTTTATGTTATGTTATGTTCTATTCGAGAACTACACATTAAGACTTGTATTTTCTTTAAGTGTTATCACTTAAAGGCTTGTTCATGTGACACCAGTTTTGCGATGGTTTAATTAGGTTTCTTTATGTATATCTACTATTTTAGATGGTTCTATTTTCCATTTTTATCATTATATTAGAATGGTTAGATTTAGGCTGACTCACCTTGGTGGCATATGTGAGTGCCATCACATCTAAATTTGGGACGTGACATCAAGAATTGATGATAGTTGATTTTCTTCCGTATTATCCTATCCTTCATATTGCATGTTTTAGTTGGTTAGGAGTCAAGGTTGTCCTATCTAGGTGTTAGATTAGATGCTCTCATAGGCTGGTAGGTTGGGTCGTGACAATTACATCTGCAGAATATTCATACTTTTACGAGATAAGTATCAAAAACACACTTGAACTATCTTTTTCTTTTTTTGAGTTTCATACTTAAATTATCGGAAGTATTGAGTTTCATACCTAAATTCACACTCATTAATCGAAAAAAAACACTTCTCCCTTTTATTACACTCTTATCATGGTGTGTGTACTACATATTCTCTTTTATTTATGATTATTACATCACACTCTACATGGATAAAATATTCCAGCTCAACAAAAATTAAATAAACTATTAATGTTAATTATTTTTCAAAAAAATAATTATTTGGGGGGATAGTAATACTTTAATCTTTAACTTTTAACTAATATTACTAATTTATTTAATTTTTTTCATGATAAAATATTTTATCAATATGGAATGCCATGTGACAAAATTTTTTCCAAATAAATAAGAGTGTGTTACACACACCATTGAGATATGTTTTTCAAAAATAAGTGATAGTTTCAGTATGACACTCACACCCTCAATAGTTTAGTTATGAAAATAAGAAAAGGATAGTTTAATTAACTTTTTATACTTATCTCAACTTTAAAATTGTTTCCCAACTATGGTAGTAAGTTAAGAATTGAACAACACATAATCACTAAGTCAACAATCACTATAATTACGATAAGGTATAATATCTATGAAGTTAACTTTTTGTTTTTGGGCCAAAACAAAGGAATTTCATAGCAGAATTTGAAAAAAGAGTTTAAACATTTTCACAATGGCATCTCTAAACAAGACTAGTATACAATTGACATACAATAATTACTCATTGAAACTCTTCTCCCAATGACTTGGAGCACACAAGATGGCCAACAAATCTCCTTCCGGTTTAGGAACATCATCAAAATTAATCTTTGTTTTCATATTTGCAAAAGCAATTTGAGCCACTTCTCTATCTTTTTCACATTGTGCCTCGGCTTTCTCTTCTTGCAACTCCCATTACTAAATATTCTTTTTCATCTCTTTTCCATTAAACGCTTCTCCAAGAATTTGTTGTGGAGCACCTATGATGGACAAGAAATCTCTTTCTGCTTGAAGACCATCACCAAAATTAACGGTCCTTTTGATGCTTGCAATAGCGATTCGGGCTACTTCCCTATCTCTTTCCAGTGACTTAGCTTTCTCTTCTTGCAACTGTTTCTCATGCAATTCGGCTTTCTTCTTCATCTCTTTTCCATCAAATGCTTCGCCGAGAATTTGCTGTTGGGATTTCATGATCACTCCAGCATACTGCTTCTTTAACATCTCAGTACGAAGGATCTTGTTATCTGTTTTCAACTCTTCCATTGAGACCTTCCTCTTCCTGCAACATGCTGCTTCATTTCTTTTTACAAATTGCATTTATTTATGTGAATTTCAAAGCATAATAAATAGGTAATCTTTGAAGAATTTATTAAAAAATCTATTAATTTGTGTTAGTGTGTTATGTACATTAGTTAAATATATGTTTTCAAAGCTCTAACTTTCTTTAATTCTCAAATGTGTTAATGTATTTTTGTTGGGGAAAACAACAACAAAACACACAACGGAAGCGCAATACAATCTTTTCCCCAAATAAATATAATGAATGACAAGGCACAATAAATTTCAAATAAACAAAATTCCAGCAGCAACACAGCAAAAATAAAGCAGTGAACACGCAATTTACGTGGAAACTCCAAATCGGGAAGAAAACCACGGTACCGATCAACAATGGTACGAAAACTTCCACTAATCAACAAAATCAAGTGGGTACAACTAGTTCTCCTCTCTAGTAAACACTAGAGGCAAATACAAT